>CM021100.1:766491696-766582012 GCA_007115665.2 Sequoiadendron giganteum
TTCTTTAGTTTTATGTTCAATCCTTTTTCATTCAAAACATTGAACGGAGAATGATAAAGTATTTTCATTCATTTCATCATTTTGCTTCATTTTATTTTCACAATCTTTTTCCCTATGTCCAAATTTATTGCAAAGATAAAAAACACCATTAAATGATAAATACCTTTGAGCATTGGGTTGTCAAATGGGAATCCTTCTAGTATTTCTTCTTAGATTTTTTAATTTTTCATCATTTCTTTGAGTCTTCGTGTCTGAAGATTGTTTCACCTTTTGAAATTTTTCCTTCATCAAATCCCAAACCACTTTTATCCATAGAGGAGTTTTATCTTGCAATCAATTTTTCCAACATTGTAGAACTTGTAAAAAACTTATACTCATCCTTTTACTTTCTAGATCTGATTTAAGGATTACCACTTCTTACTTAGCCTTTGCACATTCATCCATCTTTCTTTGAGTTTCATCTTTCTAACAATCTCCAATCTTTCTCTTTTCTTCCAAATGTTTTTTCAGTCCGATGATGTCCTCATTTGCTTTCTTTAACTGATTACTGATTTCTGATTTCTTCATATACTTCTTTCAGCTTTTTAATGCAATCATTTGCTTCCTTCAGTCTATTCTTTAGATCTTCATTTTATTTTGTGTGTTCAACAAAGATCGCTTCTGGAGGAATAAGAATTTTTGTATCTTCCATATATTCAAATTTTAGGACCTTCCTCAAGTTGTTAGACTTCTTCAAAGGAACCAAAATCTGATACTAATTTTTGAACATCCAGAATACTGAAAGGGGGGGTGAATCAGTATTCCATAAAACCATTCACATAAAATACATCTAAATAATATTGCATATCTGACTAAATCAATAAGAGAAAACATGGAATCAAGATAATGCATCAACACACATGAACACCAGTATTTTTACGTGGAAAAACCAATATGGGAAAAACCACAATGAGGATTAGCTCACAATATAATATATCTAGATATAGAATATTATAGGGCTCACTGCTAGGACTTACCATCCTTAAAAATATCAGATCTAGAGTAAAAAATTATATGGATCACTACCAAATATAAAATAGTATGCCTCACTACCAAGAGTATGAATTGATAAAGAATGCACCTTCCTTGTACTAGAGTTTAGTTCTAATGAAGCAAATTATATGAAAAACACATCTATCTTCTCACCTTATCTAATTTTTCACATACACTCTCTTTTTGATCTTCATGTATTTATTGCACACACATCCATCACACACCCTTCTCCCCAAAAGGTATCTTTCATATATACACATATATATCCATGCTCACTAAATAGGTCGGCCTAATTAGAGAAACCTTATTTCAATTCAAGAGCTAACTCCATTGGAATCTTCCTCAAAACAAATTCATCTTCTCACATAAATAGTAATCATGGATGTAAGATAGATCCCTTTATCATTCGTAGCACATCCCAATATTAATATACAACTAGGTTGGCTAGAGTTAGACCAAAAACTCCAAACATATACACAATTCATCAAACATGTAACACAAAAGCTTGGTTATAGATTGAATTCTCCTTTAGATTATATTGAACTACCTATCTTCAACACCATATAGTATGGTAATAAAATATGAGAAAATGTGAAATATCCTACATTAGTATATTGTATGAAAACTCATTGTAGACTATGGATTAGAATACTATCATTCACATATCATTATTCAACTCCAATGTGGAATGCATCTTGTAGTCCCCAACCTATGTACAAATTCTTGTAATGATATCTTTTACTGAGATAGAATATGGACCAAAAAACTGACGTACAAAGCTAGTGTACAAGAAGAACATTGTTTCCCAAACTACTGGTAACTATACCTTCCGACCATACAACCTAGAGAACTAAAACCTTGTCAGTGGATGCAAAAAATGTTAAGATAGAACATATTATTAATTTATGATCAAATCTTACAAAGTGAGATAATCCACATTAAAATATCAGATCAATGTACTTCCATTATCAAGGTAGTTGAGTATAGAGAAACATCAAAATTCCATTGTCTATTGAGATCAATGAAAGCCTCTCAATTTCCAACAAAAGAAGCTAAAGGTTTAAATTGTATAAAAATTATTGAATTACATGGAATCTTGACTACCTATGAAATGAGATTTGATAGTGAAAACCCAATAAGGAAAGAGATTGCATTCAAAGTATCCAAGAGGAAAGTTGATCTAGATTTTGATGTTGGATCAGATTCGAAGGAAGTAAAATTTATCAAAAAGTTATAGAGAGGTCCTAGAAAGTACAATGTTAATTTACCTTTTAAATATTTTAATTATGGTGAAGTACAATATTTTATGGCTATGTGTCCTTATAAGGACTCTAACAATGTTGAGAAAAAGTATGGAAAGAAATCATTTCAAAAAGGGAATAAAGGACCAAGGAAACAAAAGAGTTTCTTCATTAATAAAGAAGGCTTCTCTATTGATGAAGAAGATGAAAGTGTTTTTAGAGATGAAAAAGAGATATTTGTATTCATGTCCATTGAAACTACTAAGGATATTGTAAAGATGAATTCCAAAAATGATAATGAACAAGTAGATCTTATGAAAGAATTACTCTATGCCACAAAGCAAATCAAGAGACTAAAGAAAAGAGTTGTTGAATAAGTGAAAGCTAAAGATAGGATATCTTAGAAGGTTGGGAGTGCTGAAAAGATGATCATTTATCTAAAGATTCAAGGAAAATAAGAAAAGAGAATTGAAGAAGATTTGAATGAAATAATACTATCAAAAGACAAGGACCATGAGAAGATTGAAGCTAAAATTGTGTCACTAAGGAAAGATCTTGAAAAATTAAACCATCAACTGCAATTGAATTTCGAGAAGAGTATTGAGACTTTGGATCAAATATTGGGATGCAAAAAGTCTCTGCATGTCAAAATTGGTATTGACTCTGATGATCAAAAGAACAAAGTGATGGAACAGACAGTGAGGCCTACTAAAGGGAGTTCAGAAGAGACTGATTCTGGAAGTTCAAAGTCTAAAATGGTTATCACAAGTGATGAAAGAAAGGCACATAATGACGATTTCATCCAAGTGTAGAAGAAGAACAAAAGATCTAGAAGAAAAAGATACAATTCTAGAGTCAACTATTATTTTTTTGGTTATCATTTTAATTACAATAATTTTGGTCATAAGGATTTGGATTGTAGAAAGGATCAAGTAAGAAGAACTAACTCTATTAGAAATAACGCATTTTCTCCTCTATATAATTTCAATGTTGTCTACTATAAATGTAACATTTTTGGATCCATTGTAAGGAATTGCAAAAGAAATTTTGTGAGCCCTCCTCTACTAGAAGAAAGAATAAAAGGATTAGAATCAGATAAAGTCTGGAAGAAGATACTAGAAGATAAAAGGTTAGAGAAATCAATGATATTGTAGACTACACTACATGCTAAAAAGGAGAAAAATACGTTGATTATAGAAAATGGGTGTTCAAGTCACATGACTAGGGACAAAATTAAGTTCATGAATTTCAAGAAATTTGATGGAGGTTCTATGACTCTTGGAAACAGTTTTATTGTCAAGATTATAAGTAAAGGTATGTTAAGTCTTGATGGTGTTAGGACAAAAACTCATGATGTTTACTATGTTGAAGGATTATTGCATAACCTTTTCAGTGTCAATCAAATATGTGAAAAAGTTTACTGGCTTTCATTTAGTGCTAAAGGTTGTAAGATCCAAAAATCTGGTATTAAAAAATTGATTGTGAAAGGAAATAGGACAGACAGTGACATATATCATCTCAATGAGCTAAATGGACAAAATTGTCTTACTATAAAGTTAGCTTTAGCATAGAAGACTAGGACATATCAACGTTGATAACATTGTGAAGATCAGCTCAAAAGGAATGGTCTGAGATATTTCAAAGATTGAGAAGCCTCAGTCGACAAGTTGTAAATCATTTCATGAGGGAAAATAGACAAAATCAAAATTTCCTACTAAGGAATATTCTACTTCAAAGCTACTGGATTTGATCCATATGGATCTGTGTAGGCCAATGAGGACAAAGAGTCTACAAGGTGACAACTATTTTATGATGCTCATTGATGATTACACTAGAATGACTTGGATTACCTTTCTAAAAGAAAAATTTGAAGAATTTGAGAAGTTTAAAGAGTTCAAGATATGAGAAGTTTAAAGAGTTCAAGATATGAGAAGTTTAAAGAGTTCAAGATATTTGTGGAGAATGAAACTAGAAGGATGATCAAGGTTTTGATATTTGACAGAGGCAAAAAATTTACTCATAACTGGTATGATGTATTCTATGAAGAGAATGGAATCAAGAGGAATTTCTCTACTCCTATGACTCGACAACAAATTGGAGTTGCAGAAAGGAAGAACTAGGTAGTACAGGAGATGGCAAGAACAATGTTGAGTCAAGAAAATCTACTAGATATGTACTAGAGATAAGTAATTCAAAATGTAGTGTACATTTTGAATAGAGTAGAGATAGGACCTAAGTTTGATAAAACACCATATGAGCTATGGAGAGGAAGACCAACTTCAATCAAACATCTCAAGATATTTGGAAGAAAATTTTACATCAAAAGGGATGAAGAACAGTTGGGTAAGTTGACTCTTGATCTAATAAAGATATTTTTCTTGGTTATTCTATGACCAACAAAGTATATAGGTGTTACAAAAAGATGCCAAAGAGGTTTGTGGGAAGTGAAAATGTGAGATTTCATGAGAAAATTTAGTATACTAATACTTCAGAAGTGGAAAATGATGAAGAACCAAATAGTAGAAATGATGAAGACTTAGAAGCTAGTTCTGAGAACACTATTATGAAGACTCTAATAACCTGTATGTTCAAAAGAATTACTTTGAATAATAGATGATAAGTGACAAGAATAATGGAGTCCAGACCAAGAGAATTATTGAAAGAGAAAATGAATAGGTACATTTTTCATTGCTATCAAAGGTTGAACCAAGGTCCTATACTGAAAAAATAAAGAGAAAGGTTGGGCAGAATCTATGGAGGAAGAGCTGACTCAAATAAAGAGAAATGAAACTTGGGAACTAGTTCCAAGACCTAATGGAAAGTGTTATTGGTAATAATTAGGTCCTTAAAAATAAGTTGAATGAAGATGGAGAAGTGATCTGGAACAAAGCTAGACTTGTGTATAAAGGATATGATTAGGTTGAAGGAATTAACTTTGAAGAGACATTTTCTTTGGTAGAAAGATTGTAGGCAATTAGAATGTTTTTGACTCTTTCAAAATTTAAGAATTTCAAATTGTATCTGATGGATGTGAAGTCTGTATTCCTAAATGGATAATTAGAAAAGGAAGTTTACATTGAGAAACTAGAAGGCTTTCAATGCTAAGATAATATGGATTTTGTGTGTAGATTAAAGAAGGATCTTTATGGATTGAAACAAGCTCCTAGATCATGGTATTCTAGGTTGGATAAACATCTACAACAATAAGGGTTCTAAGGAAGTAGTGTAGATAGTAATTTGTATATAAAAATAGAAGATGACAGGTTATTGATTATTGTTGTCTATGTTGATGAAATTATCTTTGAAGTAAATAGTGATGATATGTGCAAGGAGTTCCAAAATGAAATGCAGAGTGAGTTTGAAATGTCATTGCTTGGTAAATTGTCTTTCTTCCTTGGTTTACAAGTTTCTCAGTCAGAAAAAGGTATATTCATTCTCAAAACAATTATATACAAGAAATGTTAAGTATGTTCAAGATGGAAGAATGCAAATTGGTAAGTATGCCTATGGTTACCAAATGTAATTTGAGTAAGGATGATGAAACTGTTTCGATAGACTAGGCCTTGTATAGATCCATGATTGGTAGTTTATTGTATGTGAATGCATCTAGATAAAATATGATGTAGGTAGTTGGAATGGTAGCTATATTTTAAGCAACACCTAAGGAATCTTGTATCAAAGCTATGAAAATAATATTAAGGTATTTGAAGGCTATAATGGATTTTTGTTTCTAGTATCCTAAGAGTGAAAACTTCACTTTGACTACATATACCGATTCAAATTATCCAGGAAGCATAGATGACTAGAAGAGTATAAGGGGTGGAAATTTCTTTCTTGGTGCTAGTCTTGTATCATGGTTGAGAAAGAAATAATATTTAGTTTCCTTATTTATAGAAAATTCAAAATACATTGCGACAACTTCATGTTGCACTCAAGTGCTATGGATGAAATAGAACTTGAAGGAGATGAAGATCGAGTTTGATGAACCTATTTCCATTCTTTGTGATAATACCGATGCTATAAACATGTCAAATAATCCTATAATGCATTAAAGGTAAAAGAATATTGAAATCAAGTATCATTTTATGAGGGAAGAGATTGTAGAAAAGGAGGTGAAGTTGGAGTATGTTGAAACTAAGGTGAAAGTTGCAAATAATTTCACAAAGCCACTTCCTAAGGAGACCTTTGAGTTTCTCTAAAATAAGTTGGAAGTTGTTGCTCCCCCCTCTTGAATCAAGAGGAACTACAAGTTGAGGGGGAGCTTTCTCTCCCTACCACAAGAAGGCTTGGTGGTCATGCATTATGGAATCATGGGAGTCTATCTGGGAAATAGGTTTTCAGATTGAGTAGAGTGTTAGAGATGCAAAGGGGGAGTGTTGGCCTTTTCCATTGATGTCAAAGGGGGAGAAGTGGAACTCAAAATGTTATATTTTCTAATGGGGCAAATGGAACTCAATATTAGATATGTCCTCTTGTGTTGCCAAACATTTTCTATTTGTCATCAATGACAAAGGGGGAGATTTTTTAACACTGTTGTCATTGATTTCAAAGGAGTTAATGATTGTAAAAGGAATCTTTCTAGGAGATCAGTAAGAATTAAATATATATGTACTGCCATATCATTTTGAGTTGATTCAAAATTATATATTTTTATCTATATTGATAAAATAGGTTGAAAATAGTTTTTAGTATCATACCAAATCTATTTATATTGATAGTAGTGATCTGAAAGTCTGATTTGAAATCTTTTGGGTCTATTACTCAGGGTAGAGATATTTCTCTAGGAATACAATTATGTTCAGTATTTCTTCTTGAAGGTGTGTTTGGCTCTACGGTTTGAATGGAGAGTTATCTACACATTTTCTATCATATTCTAGAGATTTTGGAATATATGTTTAGTATGCAAGAAGTTTGAAGTGACAAAAGGCTCTATAGGCTTGTTTGTCAACTAATTGGTGTTCAAGAATTTGCAGTAATGGCTAGCAGTGTGTGATATTCAAATTTATTGTGTGGTGTTAAGATACAACCTCGTTAAGGTTCCTATGGAAGTACACGACATCGTGTTCTTTTGGAAGTAATAAATTTGATTTAGGATTGACCTATTACACATTTCATGTAATTTTTATTTAGGTCCATTTTATATCATTTTGGCTAATTTTGGATCCCTATCCAACATGGTGTAATGTTATTGTGATGTCTTGTATATAATTATACATTTGTGCAGATGCATAATGTGAAGTATAGTTGAATAAAAGGTGGTGAGTGAGTATACAAGGAGATGATTGTGTAAGCATTTGAAGCATCTCAATTAGTGTGTTCCATTATCCAAAGATCTTAAGGAGTGTAGTAGAGTTTCTGAACTAAGTTCATATAGTTTGTAAGTTGTGTAATCAACACTTAAGTTCTAAAAGCTTTATCATTGAAATTTCTATAGGTTTGTTCCTACAAATACATTTGGGGATTGGTGTCACTAGTAGGTTGGTCCCTATTGCATATTGTAAACTCCCTTTATTATATTCCTACTTTATGAGGCTGGATTTGAATAGTAGATCCAAGAAGCTATTCTCATCGTGTTTTTTACCATATTTGGTTTCCATGTAATGCTGGTGTTCTATTGTTTGAATCTGTAGTCATGATTGTTAGTTGATTAGTAGTAGTGAAGATTCAAGTTTCATATTCAGAAATTAAGAGTTTAAAATTTATTTAATCTATTGATTCACCCCCCTCTTAGTAGATTGTGTGCCCTTCAATTCTCATGGATATGAAAACTCTTGGTTGGATGAAGGCTGACATATATCCCTTTCGATGGCATGGAATGGGGTATGGGGTAGTGCCTCAAAAAAATCTATTTTAGGCAAGCCATATTTTTCTATATCAAAAGATTTTTTTTGAAAACAAAACACAATTTTATTTTTAGGGGTAATGCATTGAATTAGGTGAATTAGGTCCAAATTGGAAATTCATAAAAATAATTGAAAGTCTCAAGAAAAAACTAATAGAAATAAGATTTGGATCTAAATAAAGAGCATAAACAAGGTTTTCCACTAAATTTTTTATGCCAAACTGACTAGATAGGGGCATTAGCACCCTATATTAGAGTTGCAATATTTTACCAATTTAAAATTCTAAAAAACAACTATAGTTTCTAAGGATTTGAGGTTGCACAAGTTTAGGTATGGAAGCAAATAGATTTTTGGAATTTATTAAAAAAATTATCTATGTGAATAACACACATGCATAAAATTTTATGTTTTGAAAGCAATGAAATATGTTTAGATTTCAATTTTTAGAATATAAATTGATGTACCTAATTGGATTTATCTTGAAAATGCTAAAAGATAACACTTTTTTATTTTTTGAAATGAAAAATAACATGTAGATGTTTACTTCTTCAAATTTTTTCACTAAAATGTGCATGCACTTTAAAAAATGAAAACAACCTAAGAACACACTCAGAATTCTCAATGAGATAGCTTAGATCTAAGCCCTAAACAATGAAAATTAGATATAAAATTATGTAATTAAATTCACTATATTTTTTAATTTTATTTTAATGTATAATGAACAAATAATACAATTGCATAGTTTTAAAAATGAAACAAATATAAATCAACAACAATATGTTCAAATAACCTATATTTTGAGCCAATTTTCAAAATTTATGCTATAAAAATTAGAAAATTGCAAGTGTAAGATGTTGAATAAATTGGATACTGAGAGGGGGGTGAATTGATATCCACACAAACTTATTGAACAACTACTTCTAATTCCATTGCAGAAAAGAATAGATAAGAGCAATAAAAAACAAGAGATTCCACAACACAAGAACACCAGATTTTATGTGGAAAAACCAATGAGGGAAAAACCATGGTGATGATTAGCTCACAATATATATATTTATTTATTTCAATACCGATTACAAGAAGGCTCACTGCCAGATACACAAAACTCATTGCTTACAAGGACTTACTATCCAAACATGGAGGCTCACTACCTATAGAAATATGTAAACAAAACTGGCTAACCATTAGGGTTGAACTACGAAGTTACACCACATGTGCAAATTCAGTTTCGTGATGATCAAATTATTCACTTGCATGACAATGGACTAGCATTTAAACTCCTATTTTAATACTACACTTACCACAAACACACCTTTTCGTATATTCCTTACACCCCTTCTTTTTCTTTTCTTTTCATCATCCATCTTCAAACCATCTTGCATATATACCTAATATATTTGCATGCATCAATTAGGTCAGCCTAATTAGATGCAATTCATATTTTCAAAATGATAGCTTGTTGGCTTCATATAAATATTTTTGAAATTCATATGTGTCATGCAACATCATGTCGGTTGGGACCAAAGCTAGGTCTCACATACAATCTGTGATTCATGTTGAGTTATTAGGTTAGCCATGATTAACCTAATACTGAATTCAATCACAAAATTTGATTCCAACACACCACCTAATCATATGAACATCTGAGAATACATTCATAAACACTTCCAACAATCATAAGCCTTTTCCCAAAACCTTAGATCATATTGATTACCGGAGAGAATATGCAGACCAAAATACCAGAGAAAATACCAGATGAGATAAGCTTGCTCTGCACACTGGTATAAGGTACTGAACCAACATGGTCACATCAATGAAAATATAAGACATATTTCCAAAACTATCCCCCTTTGGCATTGATGGCAACATGTGCGAAAATTCCAATTTCAAAAACTCTCCTTCAATCTCAAAAATTCTCTCCAAATCTCTCCCCCTTTAACATCAATGGTAAAGGGCACCAAAAAAAATGTAAACATGGTGACATCCAATATTCAAAGATTCAAAATTTCCAAAACTTCAAAACTTTCAAGAATCCAATCCTTCAAAGTTCTTTCAAACCAGAATAACACTTTTCACGTAAAATACCTTTTTGTACCTTTCTTTGATAACAGGATGTAATTTATTCCATTCAAATACTACAGAGTCCATTCCTATATACATACTTTCCAATAGAGCCAACAATGTGAAAGAGGATGAACAATATGTGGATGAACATTATTTTTCACAGTCTTCTACATCAGAGATTATTTCAGAAAGATGGTCTAACCGGACCTCAACAATTTCCTTAAGAAGCCAGAAGGTATTCACTACATCATCCCTTTTTCTCTACACAATGATCATTCCAGCTTGTAGCTCCCCAACTCTCTGCCTTTGCTTTCCCTCTTTGTCTTCAAAAATATTAAACTTCTTTCCAATGTTGTACACCGTGGATTCAATTTCTTCAATTCTGCTTCTAAAATTATCTACTGTAGCAAGCCACTAGAGACAATATTTGTATATGTATGACATTTCTTTTATACACTTGTTTGTCTCCATGATTAGTCTAGATTGCCTTTCCTTTGCTTTAGAACATATCTTTTCAACTAAAGTTTCCAACTTGAGTCCTTTCGAACCTTCAAGCATCATTCTTTCTTCAACTATTTCAACTAAATGTTCAGGTAAGGAATTATAAATGATAGATACATCAATACCTTTACGGTGTAGGGGCACCTTTGGGATTTCATGCCTCCATGAAAATTTTATATATTTTGTTTTTTTCTCCAATGAGTTTGTGATGTAATAAGGTCCCATGGACCATTTCAAGTAGTAGGTAATAGGTCTTCATGTTTATCATAGGCTTTCTATGGTTGTAATTGGTCTCATCCTCATTTTTGTAAGCTTGGTGCATCTAGGCTTAAGAAGGGAAAAAGTTGCCATGATGCAACCAAGTAATAGGAGCAAGATCATTTGATGATTTCCAGAGTGTTAAGTATTTCTAGGATCATTTTTTCATAGACTGGAGTCAATTTTTGAAATAACTTGTACCTATGATGTCCTAAGTTGTCTTAAATTGGCAGTTTTGCCAAATCAGGGGTAATTAAGCTTACCAACGGTCCTCTAATTCAAAATTTGGTTGAGAGGACAATGGATTTTTTTGAAAACATGATATAATTCCTCCTTTTGGTTGGGGGCAGGTTGTTGTTGAAGTTTGGAAGAAGATTCAATACAAAAGATATCACTGTTCTCTGATTTTCTGTATTTCTCTGTTGATCTCGTGCTTGGGACGACTTGTCACTATTCTGTATGGATGCAAAAATGGCATGGCTTGATGGGGGAATGATTTGGATTCCTTTTTGTCGTGGTTTGGTTTAATTCCATAAAAGAATAAGGGATTTCTCATCATTTTTCTGTAAGTGGTCTGAAACCCTGAAAAAACTAGGGTTTTGTGTGAAAAATTGCTCATATCTTCCATCTCCGCCATGTACAAATGCTAGATCTGGGTGGAATGGAAGAGTCTTATGTGTTTTTGAGGTTCAAAAATGTTTCAGAGGGTAGAATGAAGGTTGGAGGGAGATCTTTGGCATTCTAGGCTTGACATCTCTATGTGCCAAGCCTGGTTTTTGTGTAAAAGTCTGATTTTTGGTAGTTTTATGAGTGTTTTTGTAATAAGGATTCTTGGGAACATTTGAGATATGTTTGATAATGTTTTAAGAACTTTTTTGTGGCTGAGGGGTGTTGGGGTAAGCCAAGATACTCAATTTCTTGTGTTAAGTAGCCTAATTAGGCCTACCCAATAGCATTTTTTTTTTGGCCTTTCATGGCTTTGTCTTTCTTTGTAAAGATGTGGGGCTTTGATTTCCTATAGATATTGGTGTAAGATGTCTAAAACTAGTATCCTTGGCCTAGTTACTATCCTTTTAGAGGTTCTTGTTTTGACTATCCTAGTGGGATAGACTGCAAGGGATATGAGGCCTAGTTTGGAAGCGATAGGTTAATGGTTGTTCTCAAGCATAAGGTGAGTTGTGTTGAGTTTATTTGGTCATGTTTGGAGGTCTTTAGGTCTACTCCAATTTTATGTTCATTCCTAGTTTGATAGATTCCTTATTGGAAAGTTGGGTTACCTGTTGAGTCAAGTGAACATTGATGTCTTGGTTGGCATATTTGGGAGAAGTTGTGTCAAAGTCATATCAGAGCAAGGTCTGATTGTGGGAAGTTGTAAAGGGATTGTGATTAGGCAGAGAGTGAAGAATAATTCCTCCAAAAGGTGGGTTTGTGGTTGCAAAGGAGTTGAAGGCCCTAAAAGAGAAGGTAGAAGCATTAGAAGCTAGAGAGAGGAGAAGAGTGGCTATTGATGAAGAAGGTACCTCAAAGGAAGAGGTATAGGGTGATGAGGAAGAGCCTCCATCGATTGAAGAGATGGCTCCTGTGGAAAGGAGATTCTTGGGTGCTTTGCAAACCATAAAAGCAGAGTCCTCTGAACCTAAGATGGACATACCAATGTATGGAGGTAAGATGAAAGTTGAGGCACTACTAGAGTGGGTAGATGTCTTGAACAATTATTTTGAGTACAAGGAAATGGCAGATAACAGGAAGGTTAAGTTTTCCAACACCAAATTGAGTGGGCCAGCCTTGATTTGGTGGAATTATCACTAAGGAGAAAGAGTGAAGGAAGGTAAAAACATGATTACTTCATGGGAGAGAATGGTGAGAAGATTGAAAGCACAGTTCCTTCCTGCATATTATGAAGTGCAAGTGTTTGAAAAATTGTAGAATTTAAAGTAAAAGAACATGGATGTGGCAACCTACACTGAAGAGTTTCATAAGCTTTGTATGAGGTGCGACCATGTGGAGAATGAGAAAGAGAAAGTGGCAAGGTATTCAAATGGCCTGAGGTTTTTGATTCAAGATGAGATTAGCCTAATGATCCCTAAGATAGTGGAAGAATGTTTCCAAGTGGCATGTAGGGATGAGGAGAAGTTGAGAAGGAAGCAAGAGCAGAAAGGAAAGGGTAGAGATAGAAATTTCAAGGGAAGAGGTAGTTTGGGTTGTAGAAATTAGTCACAAAGACAACAAGGGGAGTCAAGTGGAAAATAAGAACAAGGTCAAGAGTCAAGAGGTGGATTTAGGGGTAGGAGATCTAATGGAACAAGAAGATTTGGTTGAAGAGGTTCAAATTCATTCTCTAGAAGATGCTACACTTGTAACCAATTTGGACACCCATCCTTCAAGTGCCCTGAGAAACAAGATTCAAACTCTTATGGTGGGGATAGGAGAAACCAGTTGGTGCAAGAAAAGGATGCTCAAAGTGTGACTTCACCTTCCAGACCTATTGATCCTAAGGTTGGAGAAAACCTGATGATGAGGACACTTTTCAAGGTACCAAGTACCAAAGAGCCACCACAAAGGAAGTCTGTGTTTAGGACCACATGAAAATTCCATGGAAAGGTATGTAAGGTAATTGTAGAATCAGGCTCTATTGATAATCTAGTGTCCTTAGAGATGGTTGAAATTTTGAAATTGAAAAAAATTCCTCATCCTAACCCTTACAAGGTGTCATGGTTGAATAAAAATCAACAAGTGCTTGTCAATGAGCAAGTTTGGGTGGAATTTCAAATGAGAGACTATAAGGATAAAATCCTTTGTGATTTTACTCTCATGGATGATTTTCACCTACTTCTAGGCTGTCCTTGGTAGTATGATAGGAAAGCCCAACATGATGGGCAAAAAAACACCTACAAGATCAAAAAAGATGGGGAATCTTTCACCTTAAACCCTTTGTCAAATGAAGGTATGGATAAATAAATTGAGTCTAATATTATGATGGTAGGAGAGAAGGATTTTTTTCAGACCTTAAAATAAGAGGGAGGTCTAGGGTTTGCCTTGATTCTTAAGCCAAAGTGCAGGTCTATTTTGTCTACAAATAAAGGAGGATCCATTCCTAGTGAAGTCAAAACCTTGTTGGATAGGTATAAGGAGATTGTGGTGGATGAATTTTCTAGTTCCCTACCTCCAACAAGAGATATCACTCACCATATTGATCTAATACCAGGTGCAACATTTCCTAATAATGCTTCCTACAAGATGACCCCTACTCAAAATGAAGAGATAGAAAAACAAGTGCAATAACTATTGGAAAAAGGCCTAGTGAGGGAGAGTTTGAGCCCTTGTGTTGTTCCAACCATGTTGGCTCCTAGGAAAGATGATAAATAGGTTATGCATTGATTTAAGAGCCATAAATAGCATAACCATCAGATATAGGTTTCCTATGCCAAGAATGGAGGATCTTATGGATTGTCTAGGAGGGGCTTTGTTATTTTTCAAAGATTGAATTGAAAAGTGGGTACCATCAGATTAGGATCAGACAAGGGGATGAATGGAAAACAACATTCAAGACTAATGAGGGTCTCTATGAGTGGATGGTGATGCCCTTTGTCTTGTCCAATGCCCCTAGTACCTTCATGAGATTAATGAATGAGGTATTGAAACTATTTATTGGAAAATTTGTTGTGGTTTATTTGGATGACATTCTTGTGTTTAGTAGGTCTAAGGAGGAGAATTTGAAGCATCTTGATATGGTTCTAAGGATGTTTCATGAAGAGGGATTGTTGATCAACATGCAAAAGTGTGAGTTCATGAAAGAAGAATTGGTCTACCTTGGTTTTTTTATAACAAAATGCAGTTTGAAAATGGATCCATCAAAGGTTGAGGCCATTCTGAATTTGCCAACACCTAGGTCAGTGGATGATGTGAGGAGCTTTCATGGCCTTGCAAGCTTCTACAAAAAATTCATAAAGAATTTTAGTCACATTTTTGCACCAATCATAGACACAATCAAGGGAGATAAGAAGAGCAAGTTCCAATGGACCAATTAAGTAGATGAAAGGTTTGAATACTTGAAAACAAAGGTATCACAACAACCTATCCTTGCTCTTCCTGATTTTAATAAATTTTTTACTATTGAATGTGATGCAAGTGGTCAAGAAATAGGTGTCATCCTAAGTCAAGAAGGCAGGTCGGTTGCATTCTTTAGTGAAAAACTAAATGAGGCTAAGAGGAAATATTATTCATATGATCTAGAGTTGTATGCTATGGTCCAAGCTCTAAATAAATGGAGGCACTACTTGTTACGAAAGGAGTTTGTAGTGTTCACTAACAACCATGCACTTAGTTTCTTTAATGGATAGGAAAAATTGAACCAAAAGCACATGAAGTGGGTTGAATACCTACAAGCATACACTTTCTCCATAAAGCATAATAAAGGAAAATAAAATAAAGTTGCAGATGCCCTTAGTAGAAGGGTCATGATGGTTCAAGAAGTTTAGTTGCAAAGTGTGGGAATAGAATCTCTTAAAGGTATGTATAAGGAGGATGAATATTTCAAGGATTCTTTTGATGTTTGTTCTCAGTTTTCAGATGCTTTCCACAGTGATTATGTTGATTATGTTTTGTAAGATGGCCTATTGTTTAAAGGGGATCAGTTGTGCATACCTAAGTTCTCTATGAGGGATAATTTTATAAGAGAAAATCATAGTAGGAGTCTTGGAGGGCACTTTGGACTTGACAAAACCTTGGAGCAGGTTAGGAGGTTTTATTTTTGGCCTAAAATGCAGGTGGATGTAAGAAAGTTTGTGGAGAATTGCACCATATGTCAAAGAGAAAAAGGAACTACTTTCAATTTTGGTCTTTACCAACCTCTACCAATCCCAAATAGACCTTGGGAGAACATAAGTATGGATTTTGTCTTAGGATTTCCTAAGACACAAAGGGGAGTTGATAGTTTTTTTTGTAGTGGTTGATAGATTCAGCAAAATGGCTCATTTTATTCATTGTAAGTGCACTAGTGATGCTTCTAACATTGCATGTCTATTTTTCAGGGAGGTTGTGAGAATGCATGGCATTCCAATGAGCATTGTATCAGATAGGAACTCCAACTTCATAGGTCATTTTTGGAGGACCTTGTGGAGAAAGTTGGGGACCAATTTACAATACAGTTCTACCTACAATCCCCAAATGGATGGATAAATAGAGGTTGTCAATAGATCACTTGGAAACTTGCTGAGGTGTTTAACAAAGGAGCATGGTCTTCAATGGGATTTGGTGTTTCCCCAAGCATGATATGCTTATAATGATTCCCTAAATAGGAGCATAGGAAAAAGTTCCTTTGAGGTGGTGTATGGAATGAATCCAAGGGGAATCTTTGAGTTGAGAGATTTCAAGGGAATGGAAAAGAGAAGTACAAAAGGAGAAGATTTTTCCATTGCAATGAAATCCATTCATGATCAAGTGAAGGAGAACCTCAAAAAGAGTGTGGAAAAATACAAAGAGAGGGAAGATTTGAAAAGGAGGAATGCTCAGTATAAGGTGAGAGATCTAGTTTTTGCATATTTGAAGAAGGAAAGGCTACCTAAGGGAAAATACACCAAGCTTCACATGAAGAAAATAGGCCCTTGCAAGATAATTCATAAATTTGGGGAAAATTCCTATGAGATAGCACTCCCTCCTAGAGTGAATATCTCTCCCATATTTAATGTTGCTGACTTGTACTCCTTTAAGAGATATTTGGATGCAAGTGTAGGTGTGGAAGCTGATGAATATTAGGTGCAGGACCTTCCACCATCTGAACCTTTAAAGCTTGAACCTATCCTAGACAGTAAGGAGGTGAAAAGGACAAGAAACAAGGTATATAATTAATATTTAGTTAAATGGAAAGGTCTTCCATCTGAAGATGCAACCTGGATGAGTGAAGAGGACATAAAACAACATGGTACTACTCTACAACAACTGATCTCAACTGGTACTTGAGATCTCTTCCACCCCGAATGTATGGTGCAGGGGCACCTTGGGGATTTCATGCCTCCATGAGGATTTTAGCTTTTTGGTTTGCTTCTCCAATGAGTTTTTGATGCAATAAGGTCCCATGGACCATTTTAAGTAGTAGGTAATAGGTCTTCATGTTTATCATAGGCTTTCTATGGTTGTTATTGGTCTCATCCTCATTTTTGTAAACCTGGTGCATCAAGGCTTAAGAAGGGAAAAAGTTGCCATGATTCAACCAAGTAATAGGAGCAAGATCATTTGATGATTTCCAAAGTGTTAAGTATTTCTAGGATCATTTTTTCATAGACTGGAGTCAATTTTTGAAATAACTTGTACCTATGATGTCCTAAGTTGTCTTAAATTGGCAGTTTTGCCAAATCAGGGGTAATTAAGCTTACCAACGGTCCTCTATTTCAAAATTTGGTTGAGAGGACAATGGATTTTTTTGAAAACATGATATAATTCCTCCTTTTGGTTGGGGGAAGGTTGTTGTTGAAGTTTGGAAGAAGATTCAATACAAAAGATATCACTGTTCTCTGATTTTCTGTATTTCTCTATTGATCTCATGCTTGGTATGACTTGTCACTATTCTGTATGGATGCAAAAATGGCATGGCTTGATGGGGGAATGATTTGGCTTCCTTTTGGTGGTGGTTTGGTTTAATTCCATAAAATAATAAGGGAGTTCTCATCATTTTTCTGCAAGTGGTCTGAAACCCTAAAAAAAACCAGGGTTTTGTGTGAAAAATCCTCATATCTTCTATCTCCACCATGTACAAATGCTAGATCTGGGTGGAATGTAAGAGTCTTATGTGTTTTTGAGTTTCAAAATGGTTTGAGAGGGCAGAATGAAGGTTGGAGGGAGATCTTTGGCATTCTAGGCCTGACATCTCTATGTGACAAGCCTGGTTTTTGTGTAAAAGTCTGATTTTTGGTAGTTTTATGAGTGTTTTTGTTATAAGGGTGCTTGGGAACATTTGAGATGTGTTTGATAGTGTTGTAAGAACTTTTTTATGGCTGAGGGGTGTTGAGGTGAGCCAATATACTCAATTTATTGTGTTAAGTAGCCTAATTAGGCCTACCCAATAACATTCTATTTTTGGCCTGTTATGGCTTTGTCTTTCATTGTCAAGATGTGGGGCTTTGAGGTCTTGTAGAGATTGGTGTAAGATGTATAAAACCAGTATCCTTGGCCTAGTTACTGTCTTTTGAGTGTTCTTGTTCTAACTGTCCTAGTGGCATAAATTGCAAGGGATATGAGGCCTAGTTTGGAAGCGATAGGTTAATGGTTGTTCTCAAGCATAAGGTGTGTTGTGTTGAGTTGATTTGGTCATGTTTTGAGGTCTTCAGGTCTACTCCAAGTTTTTGGTCATGTCTGATTTGAAAAATTCCTTATTGGAAAGTTGGGTTACCTATTGAGTCAAGTGAACATTGATGTCTTGGTTGGCATATTTGAGAGAAGTTGTGTCAATTTGCATCTTGGGTTGATCCACTCTGCATCACTTTATGAAGTAGATATTCAACTAAAGAATCATCAATTTTAAGTTTGTCAATCGACAAGGCTATACTCCATAAATCACCAATTTTCTTCATTTTCCCTTTTATTAACATAGTCTAGATGTCATCTGGATCGGAAGATTCTGATCCAGCTAGAGATTCTTCTTCTTCTTCCTTCTCTTTAGGAATAACAATGATATTTTTTGAGATATCTTTTCTTTTCTTCGATTCTGGAGGGGAATCACTAGTGACTACTTCAAATTATTTTTTCTGAAGGAAGAACCTTCCTCAAATCGACTTAGCATAACTTTACCAAAGCTCATTACCTTCTGCAATGATTGGAAAAGTTTTTTACATGTGCTTGCTTTATCCTCTAAACTTTCCAAGTGCTTGCATATCTATCTTACAATGGGAATCTTGGATTCCCACTCAACATCTTTCTTTCTCGGTAGAGATTTCATAAAATAGAGTACCATGCATGTAAGAAAGGATCCAAAACAAATGGGTATCCTTCTCCCAATGACATTCTTATGTTCTCGGTGATATTTTCAAGAATTAGCCTACACAGATCAAACTGCTTATTGTATTTTACCATTTTATGTGCCAAATACACAACAATAGCCAAAGTAGAGCTTTCTCGATTTATGAAATAGATTTTATAAGAAATTCCATATGTAACATACCTAACCAAGGAATCGGCAATAGTGTCAATTAGTAGAGCCCAAGGATCTTTGTCAATTCCCATAATTTCCTCCACTTCCTTGTATTTTATAGTCTTATGTCCAGGAATTTCTCAACGTTGCACAATTTGGTAATTTCTTTGATTGCTTCCTTTGGAATGGGATAGGATTTATCCAATTAAATGCTGCCATCCTTGAATTTGCTTAGTAGGAACAAGATATATAACTTTTCAGAAAACCAAGGGAATTCTCCCCATAAATCCAAACCTAGGATTTGTAAGTTCCACAAATCTCTCGGTTCCAACCCTAATTCCATCTTCATAATTTTTTGATGCTCGAATTCATCCAACTCGACTCCTTTTAAATTTAGAGGGATATTCCCACTCGATCCACTGTTAGAGATTTTCATTATAGCTCTTAAAATTCAACAATAAATTCTTGTATTACCTTCCTCTGTAACTACGAGAGAGGGAAACTTTCATCACTTGCTTTCGAATGTTCACAATGTTATCTTGAAGGGCTTCAGATCGCTTTAGAAATGCTTCAAGAGAGTTCCAAGTTTCTCTATAAATCCTTTGAATGCATTTGATGATAAAAAAGATATGTGAATTTTCCTTTATACTCCAACATTTTTCCCTAACTTACATTAATTGCAAAAATCTGACAAACTTCTCTTCCACTCTACACTGTGAAACCCTAATTTATTCCACAAAAGAACATGCTCACTCTTTTTATTTTAGTTTATTTTGCATCACTTTTTTCCTGTCATTCCTTACAACATATCCATGTTCCAACACCTGACACGCTATACATCCAAGGGTTTAATTGATAAAATAAACCCCCTAAGATTGAGCTAGATCTAAGTTTTGAAGGATTTATCTACATCGGATGAGGGTACAAATGCATCAGTAGTTTTTAATTCTTCTTTATTTTTCCATATCTTGCTCATTTCCTACTTAACTTCTTCCTTATCAATATTTTCCACCGGTTTACTATCCTCCACCTGAGAAAATTTCTTTTCCTTTCTATTTATGCACACCTTTGTAATATATCCTAGTTTCTTGTGATAGTAACAAACAATATTTCTTTGACTTGTCTTATTTCCATTAGTCCCTATTCTACATTGATTTGCTTTATGTCCAAACATGTTACAGGTATAGCAATAGCCATTAAATGATTGATTTATCCTTTCTCCATTAAACCTATTCATCATCATTTTTATTGAAGATCTACACTCAGTAGCTCTATGTCTGATCTTCTTGCATGTATAACATTGTCCAGAGAAGGGACCAATAAACTAATTCATCTTACTCCTACATTCAGTTGCCTTATGACCAAATTTATTACATGAAAAAAAAACACCATTGGATGATGATTACCTTTGTGAATTTGGTTGTCTGATAGGTGATCTCCTTCCAAAGTTTCTTTTCTACTTTCCTTTATCTTGATTCTTCTGATTGATTACTGGATTTGATTTCTACATTTTTTCATCAACTTCATTACCTATTCCACTTTTGTATTTAGAAGGTTTTTGTCCTGCTATTAATTCATCAAGATTGGTGGAGCTTGTCTTGAAATCGTCTTCACAGAGTTTTTCTTTCTCAAGTTCTATTTTGAGATTCATCACTTCCTGTTCAAACCTAGAGAAAATATCAACTTTGCTTTGTATTACTATTTTCAAGCATTCTTCAACTTTCTTCTTTTCATCTATCTTCAACTTTAGTCTAGTATTTTCATAATTTGCTTGTTTCAATTCCTCACTCACTTCTCTATTTATTTAAATTTCTTTAACTTCTCTTTCAATTTCCAGATGCATTCATTTGATTCATCTAGATTTTCCTTCAAGTCTCTATTTTCAATTTCAGCCTTGTCAAGATCTTCAAGGGCAGTTTGGAGCTCTTTATCCATTTGTTCAATCTGAAAGATCTCCTCAAGCTATTAGACTTCTCCAGAGGAACTAAAGCTCTTATACCAATTGTTGAATAAATCGAATACTAAGAGGGGGGTGAATCAATATCCACATAAATATATTGAACAACTACATCTAATTCTGTTGCAGCAAAGAACAGATAAGAGCAATAACAAAACAAGAGATTCTACAACACAAGAACACTATATTTTTCATGGAAAACCCAATGAGGGAAAAACCACGGTGAGGATTAACTCACTATATATATATAGTTATTTCAATACTGGTTACAAGGAGGTTCACTACCAGATACAAAAGTCTCACTTCTTATAAGGACTTATTGTCCAAACATGGAGGCTCACTACCTAAAAAAATATGTGAAAAAAATTGACTAACTGCCAGGGTTGAACTGAGAAGTTACACCACATGTGCAGATTCAGTTTCGTGATGATCATAGTATTTTATCACATGATAATTGAATAGCATTTAAACTCCTATTCACATACTTCACTTACCACACACACACGTTTTCGCATATTCCTTACACCCCTTCTTTTTCTTTTCTTTTCACCATTCGTCTTCAAACCATCTTGCATATATACGTGATATATCTACATGCATCAATTAGGTTGACCTAATTGGATTCAATTCATATTTTCAAAGTGATAGCTTGTCAACTTCATATAAAGCTTTTCGAGATTCACCCTGTCATGCAACATCATGTCAACTAGGACCAAAGCTTGGTCTCACATACAATTCATGATTCATGTTGAGTTATTAGGTTGGCCATGATTAACCTAATACCGAATGCAATCACAAAATTCGATGCCAACACAGTGTCCAATCATATGAACATATGAGAATACATACATACAAGCTTCCAATAGTCATAAGCCTTTTCCCAAAACCTTAGATCATACTAATTACCGAAGAGAATATCCAAACCAAAATATTGGAGCAAATACCAGATGAGATAAGCTTGCTCTGCACACTGGTACAAGGTACTAGACCAACATGGTGACATCAATGACAATATAAGACATACTTCCAACATAATATATGGAAGGTTTACCAAAATATAAAGTAGGAAAATGGATCTTAGATTCAACAAGTAGAACAATTAAGATTAACTCTTTTCACTTGTCCTCTACATTCAAACACAAAACCAACTAGGGTCAATGATTGGCTTACTACCACAATGGAGAGATGATCTCCTAAGTTTTGGTCCTTTTAAGTTGTAAAGAGGATAATTTTAATGTGTATTTTAGTAATCCTAATTGGCATAAACCTAGATCTAGAAATGTAATTTATCATACAAAAAAAAACATAAAATGAAAGGAAAATGTAATAGATCTAGGAAGAGGTGGTAGAGAGGAACCTGTGACTACAATTTGAGCCTAAATTGTAGGGATAGGATGTGGGAACCCTAGACCTGAGTTTCTACTTTTCAAGATCTAAAAACTTCTAAAGGTAGGTTATAGTATATTATGTTTTTTTTGTAGCTACCTGTTGATGAAACCTTCGAATCTAAAATGCACACATGTAACGGGAGGGAAAGGTTGAGTTGTATAGGGTATCTCCTAATTTAAACCTCATTTTGGTGTTTTTGTGTCCACATATAGTAAATGATGATGATCAAGAGGGAATGCCCTAGGTTGGTAAAAGGCCAAAACAACAACAATTTATTGAAATCAAATGATAATGGATAATGTTACCTTGGTGAAACCCTTGTCGAAGTCATGTCCATACCATAAGTTTCCAAAAATGTTGATTGATAGATGATTGAATTTCTTGAAGGCTTTCAGGATGTTAGTACTCACAAAACATAATAGATTTATGTATCTAGCATGTAGATGATAACTAGATAAATCTTCACAAATTATATAATCATCTCTTTCCATTGTTCAAATGAGAATACAACTTTTTTTATATATGCATCTCAATTAATATTTTTGATTATATACCAACTTTGGATCTTTTTAAATCCACAAGGATCAACCCCAAAACTTAAATTTGAAATAGGACACCCTTAAGGTCAATGGCACTACCACCCTTGACTTGGTGTTTTTTTCTCAAATTTATCAAGATATCAGGGAATTAAATATATTTTTATATTCTAGCCCCAAAATGAATGAAGTATTATTATAATTAATGTTGTATGAAAAATAGGGTTTCCATGTAGTATGAAATTTTCACAGGTGACAATTTATGACACTACATACTATAATTGAGATATCTCTAGTTATAGGGATGAATTCTTATAATTTAGTTGGCAAGTATTTTGGGGTTGACATATATAAGTTTTCTTAAATCATTTTTTTCTCGGATGAAATGTTTGTAGTTACTTATCTAGGCTTTCTATGTTGAGGCTTCAATGTATGGGATAGAAAAAAATGATTTTAATTTAGATGTAGGGATGGGAAATACCATTATTTGATAGGGTAGAAATAATAGGGGATATACAAATGTAACAAAAAATTATCTATATAAGATACCTAGTGAAATTAGGGATGTATTTGGTTATACAAGTGTATGAAAAGAGGGTATCAAAAATATGAATTTGAGGATTTAATATTGTAGACACCGAAAGATGTCTCAATGGATCACATAAGCTAACCAACATCATTTGATTCTAAAACCCATCCTCTTTTTGCTTAATTGGTTAAATTATCCTAGCTATTTAATTAATTACCTCATTTTCATCTATTAATCTAATTAATTTAATTAGGTCAATTCATCCCCTTTCATGCTAACATTTCATCTTATTAAAGTAAATATATCAAGTTATTTAATTTAAATCATGAAGTTCTCTTATTTAATTAAATAACCCTAAGTTGTTTAAATTAAATGTCATGAAATTCCCCTAATTGACATAATTAAAAACTTTTTTTCAATTATCAATTAATAATCTATTTAATTTCCATCCACTTGCAAGGGAATATTCCTCCTTTGTGCATTCCTCCAAAAAGGGAATATTCCTTCCCCTTTTTACACATTAAAACTTTGTCTAAATTTGCTAAATATCTATTTTCCTCACCCATGAGAATATTCTTTGAGAATATTCTCTTTCTTCACTCATTTGAAAAAGGCAATCTTCCTTTTTGAAACAAACTTACAAGACTTCATGTGCAAGTTAACTTACAAGACTTCTTGTGCAAGTCTTGAAAGTGTGTTTGTTTACATTAATGTGATCCCTTGATTAAATGTCATCTTGCATTTTCAACCCTTGATGGGATTGAAAGGAAGAAAATTGGAGCCCTTTTCACCCTTAGAGTTTAGGACCAAAAGGGGCAACATTCACTAACTTTCACTCAAGAACAAACCCTTGAGATCTCAAAAGAGAAAGAAATCTTGCAAGAGGGCTATCCTAGGGGATGAATATGATATAATGAGGGGTTCACCACCAAGGTCAGACTTGGAAAAGACAATGAAATAAAAAATGTAAGAAAAAAACCTAGTTGAATGCAAACTAACTCTAAATGACCTAGAAAGATGAATGAAATGCAACAGAAAAACTGTAAAATAGAAAGTGTGCAACTGGAAAACTAGAAATGGCTGAATGGAGGTCTAAATAACTGAAAAATTTGCTGTCAAGGCTGATTGGGGCTCATTCACCAAGCTGGGTGAATTAGTCATGTTTTTGGGAAACTGTGCAGGAATAGAAATCTTCCATAAGGGTGTCTTGATCTGCAAAATCTTGAAAATGTACTGGAATTGGGACTCATTCACCAAAAGTGTCAAATTAGTCTAGTTGGGATTTTTTGCAACTTCAAAAGCTGATTCTACTCTTCTTTGTCTACTCTTCTCTTCTTGATTGGTTTTTGGATCCAAATCTCCAATTTGCAATATGTAGGTGATCTCCAAGGCTTTCCAAGGCTTGATGACAACTTTGACAACTTTGAATGATTTGCAACTTCTCTCCAATATTTCTCCTAAGGAAATCTACAACCTAAACCTGGAAATCACACAAAAGGAGAGGGAAAAATGTTGTGGGGTTAGTGAATAGGGGTTTTCCTTGGTCAAACTCCTTGTTGGTAATTAAACCTTGAAATGAATCAAAATATGAATGGAGAATGATGAATGAACAAAATAAAATGTTACAACTCACCAAACCTTAGCAATAAGGTGCTGCAAATATGCTTGAAATGGCTGCAATGGATGTGGTTATTGAATCTTTCTTGAATGATGTTGATCTTTCTTGAAACACTTGCTTGAATCATAAACTTTGTTGGAAGTTGAAGCCTCCATCAAATGGTTGTCATTGATGTCAAAATAATAATGAATGTATGATTTATTTATTGAAAGTTATTTCCTATCGAGGATGACCATTATAGGTGGTCTCGTGCATTGGTTTTTTGGTCCGGTCTCTACCGTGAATACAAGCTATGATTCAGATATTCAAAGATCTTGGCCAACTCGGCAAGTGCAATATTTTATGTGGACTAATTATGTCTTATGAGTGTTTTGGCTAACACAAGAAATGTATTAAACTTATATACACATGTATATATATATGAGACTCTCTAGAAAGAGTAGAAAAACATAGAGAGACTCTTCGAAAAAAAAAGTGAGACAAATATAGAGAGAAAAAAGGAGTGTGATAGTAAGAAAGAGAAAGAGAGAGTACAACAAAACAAAGAAAGTGAAATAGGTGAAGACAATAAAGTGTATGATCAGAATAGAACTATTGGATGGTTACTGAAATGCAACACTTTGTATTTTGAGCTTCATCTGAAATTGAACTCTACACAAGTAAGGTGTAATCTATTAGTTCACACTTTAGGATGCAAGCCTTAACTATTGTATCGTAGCAGTTAGCCCTATTTGTATCTCTATGGCATTGAGCCCTCTAGGTTGTAGCCCTATTGGACAATGAGTCCTTATTATAGAAAGTGAGCCTTATCTTAGGCAGTGAACCTTATCTTAGGCAGTGAGCCTTATCTCAAGAAGTGAGCCTTTTGTAATCAATTTTGATATTCTCTATAGTATGAGTTAATCCTCACCGTGTCTTTTCCCTCATTGGGTTTTCCACGTAAATCTGGTGTTATTATGTTTGTGCATTGGATTTGAGTTTTTGCATTAGTATTAGATGATTAATCTTTTAAGCAGTGTATTTATCAATTTTGATAATTGAATTGAAGGTTATAATGTGTGGCAGCTGATTCATCCCCCCTCTTAGTTGTCTTATCCAACAATTGGTATCAAAGATCGGTCCTTTGGAATAAGTTTAATAGATTGAAGGAGATATTGGCAAGTTGATCTAAATGATGAAGGGATCTAAACATAGACTTTAGAGTCTAAAAATGAAAATATAAAAGAAAATGTCAAGAAAGTAGGTGAATGCATTCAAAAACTATGAAATCAGATCTGGAAGTTCAAATTGAAACATAAAGAAGTTTACCAATAATTAAAGGAAGTAAAGGACACTATTAAAAATCTAAGGATGAAACTTGAAGAAAGAAAAAGAGTGGAAGAGAATATTAAATTGGAAGTTGAACAAAGTAAGGTAGAGGAAAGATTCCTAAAATAAATTATCAATCAAAAGATAGAAAAATGTGATAAGCTTGAACAAGAAGTAGTAATCCTTAAACCTGATCTGGAAAAAGCAAAATCTCATGAGGAAAGGTTCAAGACAAGCTCCACGATGCATGATGAGTTCATTTCATCTTAGAAACTTGCAAAGGATAAAGATGGTTTAGGATTTGAAGAAGGAAAAAGTTCAAAGACTAATCTAGTTTTCAACAAAATGGACAATCAAAGGAAATTTTAAGGAAATACTTATCAAGGCAAGAATTGAAGGATGAATACTAGAAGAATACCCATCCGAAAACCTAATTCTCAAAGGTAACCATCTTTTAATGGATTTTTTTTCTCATGCAATAAATTTGGACATAAAGCAACAGATTGTAGAAGTAGGATGAACCAAAATAGAATGAGTTAGAATGTTGGATTCTTTGCTAGAAAATGTTATATTTGCAACAAGTTTGGACATAGAGCTACTGTATGTAGAAACCATATGATAATAAGTAGATTTGATACAAATAGGATAATTCAATGTTTTCAAGGCCACTATTACATATGCAATATCTTTGGACACAAGGCTAATCAGTGCAGGTCAAGGATGAGTGCAAACTCTTTTGATCTAGGATATGTTGTGTGCTATACTTGCAACAAACCAAGACATATCTCAAAAAAATTTAGAAGCAAAGTTGGGAAGAAATTGAATCTAGAACAAAAGAATAAGCCTATGAACAAGGTAGATCCAAAAGAAGTAAAAAGAGAAATGGAAAAAAATTGGAGAAAGAAGGACAAACTTGAGAACAAGGATGAATCAAATGGCCCTATATTTGCATCTGGTGTAGATACCTCTTCTAAGGATTGAACCCAGTAATGGTTTCATGGGAAGCATTCACAAGAAAATCTAGAAAACCCTTGATATATGAGGTGTCATGTGAAGACACATGGATATGTGATGAAAACCTCTATTTTGAAGGTGTTGCAGAAATTTTTGGTAGAAATGATGCAAATCAGGAAATTTGCGAAGCCCCTCTTGAGTCACAATGTTTTTCAAAGATAGTTGGCAATTTAAAAGTTAAAAATTCTTGATCCAAAAGCATTGGTGGAAGGAGGTGAGAATAGACTAAAGTATAGATGGTGATGTCATAAGAAATAAATTACCTTTTATGATGAAACCCTAAAATTGACAAGCTAAATAAGGAAGATTGAGTAGTCATTTTCATTATGGAATGAACGAGCTAAGGAATAAAGAGTAGTTGAGAAATAAAGAGTTAGGGTTATTGGAAAATGAAAGTATGGAGAACAAGGCTGAAACAATGGAGTTGAAGGCAATGGTGGTATTTTATCCATGCAACGATGAATTGAAAAAATTGAGTAAGTTACAGAATGATGAATTTGAGCATGAAAAGATACAAAACTTTGAGACTTCTCTTTCAGTTGAACAAATGCAAATGATAAAGAATTTAGGGCACAAGGGTTTAGACATTTGGAGTGAATTTCCATACTTTTTGAATGTGGACATTGTTCAGATTATCTTAAGTAGAATACAAGGTGATCAGATGATCTTCGACAAACCCTATGATATCACAAAGGAAGCAATTGCAGCAATAACATGATTATGCAATAATGGACCA
The DNA here is from genome assembly GCA_007115665.2 of Sequoiadendron giganteum. Taxonomy (NCBI): domain Eukaryota; kingdom Viridiplantae; phylum Streptophyta; class Pinopsida; order Cupressales; family Cupressaceae; genus Sequoiadendron; species Sequoiadendron giganteum. Next base: position 766,519,845 of record CM021100.1, read on the forward strand.
GTTACAGTCAAGAAGTCAGTAAAGAACAAGGAGTTCAAAGCCTTAACTGGGGTAAGTGGAGATCAAAGGGCACTTCTAATTCATACTATAATCGACCCAATGATAAGGTATGTGACATATGGAATTTCATATAAGATTTATTTCAGCAATTGTCATTTATGTTGCACATCAAATGGTTGAGAAGAAAGAGAATTTTGATTTGTGTGATTTACTGAGGAATCAATTAATGGAGAATATAACTATGACAAAGAATGACAATTATCTTTTTCATTTTGGATCTCTAGCTATATGTTTGATGTATTTTTGGAAATCATTACCATTGAAAGAGAATGTTGTGTGGAAGTCAGTTATACCAATTGGGAAGTAGGTCTATCGATATTTGGAATGTCTAGTAGAAAAAGAAAAGGATCCTCCTCTAGAAAGAGGAAATCAAGAAGAACTATCTCAAGTTCTCCTCCAAAAATAAGTAAGTTGAAGTTAGAGGAATAGGAAGAAGAAAAAGAAGAAAAGATTACAAAATAAATTGATTTGGAATCAATTGATGATGAAGAATACTTTACAAAGGAAACGGTGTTGAACATTCTTAAGCAATCTGATGGATTGAAGAATATTGGAGATTAATGGTTGTTACGACCATCATATGAATAGGATGAGATTATAGATGCCCTGGATACTTACATAATTCATAATGAAATTGACCTAACTGACGTGAAAAATGTTTTACCAGAAGTATTGATTGAGCAGATTGAAGAAAGACTAAAGGCACAGTCACCTAGTGAAACAACATAAAAAGATGAAATTCAATTAGCCAAGGAAGAAAGATGTCAAAATGCACAAAAGAAATTAACTGAGAGCATAAATGATTTGAAAACCTACATCAAGAGTGTAAAAAATGTGTATAGGTATTATCTCCAGTGGCATATTTCTATTGGAAACTACAGAGAAAAAATCGATGCTATCAAGCTTGAACTAAATTATATTCAAAAATCGTATGATATCCTTAATGACAATGATGGAGAGAAAAAGAAAAGGATCAATTCCTTACAATATGAACTTGCAGTCATTATGGTAAAAAGGGATGGTATTGTGAAGATTTTTTGGAAAGTTAAAGAAATAATTGAGTTGATATTGGAACAAATTTTCATTCTCTTGGTGGAAGCTAAGAATAATGGAAAAAATATTTCTATTCTGGATACTCTTCTAGAAACAATTGTTTTTCTTTAAAAGAACAACAATATTTGTTTAAACATTAGGTTGGTAGTGATTTCCTGGAAGATATTTCTTTTGTAACTGAAAAAATACAAAGAGATATTTTAACGAAGAAGGATTGAGGTACAAAACCATTTCTTATACCCTTTTTGAAGACTGTTTTTGTAAAAAAAATTGAAGGGGGAGATAGATCTTTTTTTTGTCATTGATGTCAAAGGGGGAGAGGAAGCATGTGAAAAAGAATGAAAATCATTTCAAATCATCAAAAGAATTACAAAGGTTGTTGTTGTTGTCTTTTCACATCTTGTGTTTCCATTAATGACAAAGGGGGAGATTGTTGGAAGTTGAATCTTGCATCAAATGGTTATAATTAATGTCAATAGGTTATCACTGTTGTCAACACAATACTGAATGCATGATTTTTTTTACCCAAATTTATTTCCTATCGAAGATGGCCATTGTAGGTGGTCCAGTGTGTTGTTTTCTGGTATGATCTCTACCGTGAAGACAAGCTATGATTCACATATTTAAAGATCTTGGCTGACTCGGCGTGTGCAATATTTTATGTGGACTAATTATGTCTTATGAGTTTTTTGGCCAACACAAGATATGTGTTAAACTTATATATAGATATGAGACTCTACGGGAAGAGTAGAAGAAGAACATAGAGAGACTCTATGAACAAGAAAATTGAGACATATATAGAGACAAAAAAGGAGTGTGATAGTAAGAAAGAGAAAGAGAGAGTACAATAGAATAGAGTAAGTGAAACAGAAGAAGACAATAATGTGTATGATCAGAATATAACTATTGGACGATTACTAAAATACAACACTTGGCATTTTGAGCTTCATCTAGAACTGAACTCTACACAAGTAAGGTGTAATCTACTAGTTCACACTTTTGGCTATAAGCCTTAACTATTGTATCTTAGCGGTTAGCTATCTTTGTATCTTTGTGGAAATGATCCCTCTAGGTTGTAGCCCTATTAGACAGTGAGTTCTTATTGTAGGTAGTCAACATTATCTCAGGCAGTGAGCCTTTTGTAATCGGTTTTGATATTCTCTATAGTGTGAGTTAATCCTCATCGTGGTTTCTCTCTCATTGGGTTTTCCATTTAAATCTGGTGTTATTATGTTTTTGCATTGGATTTGAGTTTCTACATTAGCATTAGATGATTAATCATTTAAGTAGTGTATGTATTAGTTCTAGTAATTGAATTGAAGGTTATAATCTATGGCAATTGATTCACCCCCCCTCTTAGTTTTCCTATCCAACAAACTCTACATCACAATTGTTAGCAAAATAACAAACATGATGATTGGCACTTGAATGCTGCTCTTAAATGCTTGATAATTTTCCCTTGAATTCTCTTGAATGCTAGGTATGAAAATGAGAGAAAGAACCTTGTATTTATACTCAATTATGTAAGAATTCCCAAAATTAAAACATTACAAGCCTACATCAGCTTTAGGAGAATAAAATCCTACCAAAAAATTGAATTAAATTTGATTTTGGGTCACATAGGACTCATTTTCCCAAGATGGTGAATGAGTTCCATCAGACATAATGTATGGGACAAAAAACCAAAAGTTCTTAGAAATGTGTGAAAATCAGTTTGAGGCCAAAAGATCTAGGTGGGACCATTTTCCCAAGGTGGCGAAGGAGTCCCAGATCCCTAAATTTGGGCCACATAAGCTAGAAACGCCTAAATTATAACTGGTTACTGATTGGTGTCGAGATTATCCTTGAAAAGATACAATAAATGAAGCTAGTGGATGCAAATTAGGGCCAATTAAATCAGAAAAAAGCCCAATTATTAATGACAAGCCTAGAGAAGTGTGAAAGTGTATTACAAGAATTTACAACACTCCATATAAGGCAAGATTAAGGTTGATTTTGATTAAAAATAAGTTTATTATGCTTAGTTATTTGATAAAACCCTAGAAAAGTGTGAAAGTGAGTTACAACACTTTACAAAACTTTAGAAAGGTACCATTAAAATCCATTAGTTCACAAGGGCCCAAGACATAATGCGAATGTGTCATCCACATTACAACACTAAATCAAGGCAACATTAAGCCAAAATCCACAAGGAGGTTCCAAAAAAGTGTGAACATGTAAAGGGATACATTTTTCTACACTACATTTAGCCCATGCTTTAGTGAGAGAATGAACTTGCTTCAAACTCACACTAAAGTAGACAAATATGAATCAAGAGGCATTCAAATGCACCAATTCCAAAAAGATGAGATGAGAATGATCAAGAGGGGTGATCAAGCCCCTAGGATCAAGATCCCATAGCCAACTAACATGGGCACAAAAGAACACACATGAGAATGATAAAGAGCAACAACAAAGCACAAGCATGCATGGTCAAAAACAAAAAAGAAAAGGTAAAAGAGAATCAGATCAAGCTTCGACTATTTTTCCATCTTGATGTGGATTAGATCTAGGCTATTTTTCTGAGAAAAAATGCATACTCACTCTATGGCAACAAAACTCATAGTTGTCCATTGGGTGAGAAGTCCAAAAAGGTGAGAAACATATACTCATGGCTGGTATGGACTCACACACACACACAAGTGGCTATGGGGAAATTCATGTGCCGGTTGGGCTTCCCACTCAAACCATACTAAATTTATACCTCTTGATAAATTTAATAAGGCACCACACAAAAGAAATGATTTTTAAGCTTCATGAGCCAAGAAAAACTTTGTATGCTTGAAGCTCATGAAAAAAAAAGATAGCTCTACAGGAATGCAATTTGTGTTATTCAAGGTGGCCATATAAAAACAAATGCACAATGCAAAATAGGAAATGTTCAAAGGAATCTTGCTTAGTTCATGTGAGGTCCTAACTTAGGGAACATTATGCCTAATGTCTCCAAGAGAGGACCAATCAAAGAATAGAAGATTCACAACTTATGGGATGTAGTGTGTCACATCAGGCCACTAAGTGGAATGTAATATGCTAAGAGAGATCACACTCTTGAAGGAAATCACACCCAATGTCATCCATAAAGCGAAAAATACATCGTATGAAATAAGAAAATTGTACCATGAACCATGCAAAATAATAATGCCAATGTATGCCCCCACTTTAAAGAAATTTCTAAAACACTGTACTGTGAACAATTACCTTAAAGTAGTAGATGAAAAATGAAAACAAAGAAGATATGAGAGATAAATTGGAAAGCCCTATTCCAAGTAATATGTTTCCAAGTAAAGCTACGTCATGTAAGAGAAAAGGAAAAGAGAGGGGTTGCCCCCAAAATGAAAAACCCAAACACATAAGGGATCTATGGATTTGGGGTTAGTATGTTCTTTCTACAATGTTTTTAGAGAGCTCAGAACTATCATCATCCCCCAAATACACATAGAACTAAAAGAATGACACAAAGAAAGTGAAAACAAAGAAAAACCCTTTGGGTCAACATGGAAGAGACATGAATATCTTGACACCTTGAATCATCCGCAAAAGGAAAACATGAGACAAATGAAGAAAAAAATGATTACAACATAGGGAAGAATTAAGGTACATATAGAAGAATGCACAAAGAGAGAGAGAACATCAAAAATAAAGTCATGGGGGATCACATTACACACACAAAATCACACAAGAGAAAAATAAAATTAAATAATACAAAATACTAGTAAGGAACAGGTGAGTCAACCTATTAGTAGTCTTTCTACCTCCAAATCATGTTCGTTGTATACCGAAGGTGGGCCACTAGCCAAAGGGACAAGAGCAATTGCCAAACTAGGAGAAGCACCAAGTTCAACACTCTTTGTAGGAGATTTGTCATCTAAGCTCATAGAAGAGGAAAAAAAATTATTCAATTCGTTATGCACCTCTTTGTCAATTTTAGCAACCTTTTCATCATCATCCAAATTAATCACAATAGGAGGTCGAAGGATAATGTCCATGGAAGAATTCAACTCTTGTTGTGGTTTTTGTATTGCATTATTTTGTTTTGGAGCAAGAGCAGAGTCATCATGCATTGCTTCAGTCAAGTTTGGATCTTTATTTTATTTGTTGAATTCTTCATGTAACCTACGAGCAAGGGCACGATGTCTACACCTTTGTTCCCTAGCACCTCTATTTCTTTTGGTTTTTTTCAAGTTTTATTTGTGTAGGAGTGGGTTGATCGACTGTAGGTTTATTTTCTTCCCTAAGGGGAGGAACAAAAGGAACCATAGGAGGTTGTTCAACCACTTTCTCTTTGACTTTGTAAACTTTTTTTATTCTAGGAGGTGTGATGGGGTTGTTTTCATTATCTCTTGGTTGTTTGGAGGAGGTAGGTGAATTTTTTCTCTTAGGTTGATCTTGGTTGTTTTGGTCTTATTTAGGTTCAAGCATGGTTTCATCTAGGATGGTAGGTTGAGAGGTTGATGGGGACATGTTTTAGAGAGACAATTTGGCTATCTTCTTTGATTTGAATTTTTGGTAGGATAGGAAGAAGAAATATTCTTATGGTTTTATAGGTTCCATAAGCTTGGGCCAAAAGGCATCTAAGGAGAAGTTTCCTTTGGATGACAAAGGGTTGAAGCCACTATGGTGGACAATGAATATTTCATTATCAAAGGCAAACTTTAAGAATTTATGTATAACTAAAGGGACAATTTTCATGGAGCAAAGCCATGGGTGGCCTAGCTTCACATGAAATTAGTCCAACTACTGGATGATGAGGAATGTGACATCTAATATTTTTGGTCCTATTTGCAATTGGAAGGTGATTAATCCTATCGTAGGGCAAGAAAAACCATTGTGTTGATTGATCCATGCTTTTGGTTTATTGTATATGTCTTGATAGACCTCATGTAAAAGTAGGAATTCCTTGGTGATCATGTTCTCTCCATAGGTGGGATCTATTAGTATCTCATTAGTGGGATTGTCATAGATGCGATTGGCTATGTAGAGAGGACCATCGGGTGCATGTTTAATTATATCCTTATAGGAGAAAACAATGTCAAGAGAATTCTTAGTTTGGATCTTACGAGGGATGATGTCTATCACCCCTACCATTTCATATATAGGATTATTATTAATAGTATTGTTTCAAACAAAATAATTATTTTCATCATCTGTGTCAACATTCATCACATCATTCTTTGTAGTTTTGCTAGCTTTGACAAATGAAATATTATTTTTTGGCATGGGGTTAGTGAAAATTTGCAATTTTTTGTTGGGAGGGGAAACATACTTATTTCTTTGATCACTAACACCTCTAATGGAGAGACAATCAGAATCAATGAGGTCTTGCACAAGATGTTTAAGATGCTTGCAATGTTCCATGTCATGTCCATTTTTTCAGTGATAGTGGCAATAAGCATTTGATCTAAAGCTTGGGGGTAAAGGCTTATTAGGATTGGGTGTTTTAATAGGAGTCAAGGTAATCATTTGGTGCTCTAAAACTTGGGACATCGTGTTACAGAGGGTATCCGGTAAGGGAGTGAATTGTCTTTTCAGAATGCCATAGCTAAAGAGGACCGTGGCTTTAATGAAAGCTACTTGGTTATTGGCATTGTGATTTGTTTGTTGAGGGGGATTGAATTGAAGGAACTCTTTATTCTATCTCCTAAAAGGTTGGGGATCATTTTGGTTTGCGGGCATGGATTTCATAGTTTGGCTAGAAGTGGACTTTGTATCTTGACTACTAACTGAATTTTGATAATCATAGAGGGTGGTACACAAGTGCATGAAGGATGGGAATTTAATCATGGTAATCTTGTCTTGAATCTTACTTTGAAAATTTTATATGATCTTTTGTAGGTGAGGGTCGGGGACCTTCACATCAATTTGGGAATAAAGCAATTGATAGCATGAGATAAAGTCAGTTATCCTTTCTTCTTCCTTTTTCTTACATCTCATCAAATTGTCCAAGGCCATCTTAGGGGTCATGTGCACTTGGAAATGGTTCAAAAATACATCAACAATATGTGCACTTGGAAATGGTTCACAAATGCATCAACAAGTTCATTGAATGAACTAAATGAGTTGTTTAGTAAAGAAGAGAACCACTCCAGGGTGGTATCTTTCAAGGACCTAAGAAAAAGTTTTTCCAACAGCTTAACATCAAGGAAAAAGTCACTACATAAGGTAGTATAGGAATTAACATTGTTAGAATGATCTCCCTTCCATCCATATTTCTTGAATCTAGGCACCTCTACACCTTGTGGCATCAGTGTGCAATATATCCAAGGAAAATGGACTGCTTCAAATATAATATGTAGGTGGGATATTTTGATTTTGGTCTATAGTGGAATTTTTTTGTGGAGGGATGAAATAGTTTGGAAGAGTTGAGTTATGAGAGGGCCATTGTTTGTGTTATGAGATGGAAGTGACAAAGGTGAAGGGGTGTATGTGTTTGAAGAACAAGTGAATGAAATGCTTATAGGTGGTAAGGTTGTAGGAGATATAAAGTGTGATGCCCCAAAGGAATTAGGGATACCCAAGGAAGGAATCACATTACTAGTTTTTTGCATGGTTGTTGTGACTTGAGGATCGGTATAGGTAGGTATTGAGGCAATCATTGTGGGAAGAGGAATTTGAGGTCCTCCTTGGTTTTTGAAATTGTTTGTTGGTAAAGGACCACTAGTGGTTGGGGAGAGGTGAAAATGACCCGATTTGCTCTAGTTTTGTTGATGCCAAAAATAACAAAGCAACATTATAACAAAATATTGCTACTCTATTTCTCCTAAAAAAGATAAACAACCTATAGCCACCTATCTTCCAAGGTCTCTATAGTTGGTTCTCAATTGTGTTGATGTTGTTCAGTGGCCTATGCAACTATAATATTTAAGGAGCCTGCTGGTAAATGATACAAACTACATTATATGAACTAACTTAATGTTTTGGGGGTGTAAACAAACATCAAAAAATAGAAAAAAGCTTCAAATATAAAACATAAATGTAAATTCCTTTTAATTCAGACATATAAACTTCATAATGAGCATTTCTTTCAAATAACTAAAACCATAAAATGATACAATCCATAGAATACTCTATACCACTGGATTCATTCATAGTTCTAATTCAATACATACAATCATTCATCACCATTAAACTTTGAAATTAAATTAGAATATACCACCAGCTCATTACTAAAATTTATAGATCAACAAATACAAAGAAAATCAATTCACAAATAACTCAATGAAATAGTCTCAGATTTTGAATCTTCTATTGATTTTCATCAAATAAGATAAATTTATGCACAACATTCACTAGCATATGAATGAATATTGTTCAATAACACTACCATTGAAATTCAATATGGAAACAACATAAACTATATTGACAACTTGTAAAAAATTCTACGTATCTTTGCATAAAACTGTAAAAAGCTTATGAAAAAGTATAAAACTATCCTATATCTCTCTTTAGGTGGCTAATCCTTGCTTCAATGAGCCGACCTTTACAAAATGGAGAAAAATTATACATATAGGAAATTTTTGCACTAATTCCTCTCATCAAGAATGCAGATCCACAAATCACGGAGCAACTGGGGCAACGTAAGATGACTATCCATAATGATCTTTATTTATTGATTAATAATCTTTATCAAAACCTGCACTCAAGAGGGGAAAGATAGAACTGTTGGGATCTCCAGTTGGACTTGTGTCATGATCTTGCAAAATAGGAAAGGGAGTTGTCCAGCTAGCCATGCCTTTTTGATGCTTATCTAGTAAAGGGATATGTCACTGCCACTTTATTCGTACGTTTTCTTCTCAAGTATGTACTCATCATAATTAGTGAACACTTGTTGGATTATATCCATCTCTGGCCCGTCCACCAAATTGTCTTCAAAATTTATTCTCTTTAGTTCAGTAGAGGAAAACTCTTGCATATCTCCAAGTTTAATAAGCTCCCTTCTAGAAGCCTTTATTTCTTTCTTGATATCCATGAGCCTATCCATCAAGAGTTCATCACTATCATCAACTTTTTGCATCACCTCCTCAAATCTACCAATCCATTTCTCTTTAATTTTATCAAGAAGGAGGCCATCTATCACAGGGATGTCTTCATTAACAAGTATAGCAATACTTGCTCCAAATTCCTCAACTTACTCATGTAGATCCTTTCCAGCCTATTTCACCTCATTCATATTTCCATAAATGAATAAAGACCAGAATCTAATAATATTGATTATCTTTTCAATGAAGTCTACATTATCCTCTTCAAGGATGGACTATTCCAACAAGGTTTGTATTGGAAATTTTTTGATATCTTTCAACTTTCTTGCATACTCTGTATATTGCTCTTATTTTCTAAGAGTCTCAGCATGTGAAACCATATCATTAACCAGTTCTAGTGCACCTTCATGATTTTTACAACTCTCAACAAGTAAATCCTCTACTTCCTTATTCAACCTGGTAATCCACCTATCCATCATTCTCACCTTATTTCTCATTTCAACAAGGTTGTCCACTTCTTTCTTAATTAAAAAAACTATTGTCTTAGGAGCATCAGATTATGAAGAAATAGGAGAAGACAAATATTTCAAGAATTTATGCAATTGGTCTACCTTAGATTTGAGCTCATCCTTCATTTGCTTGTCCTTTACCATTCTTGATTTTGTGGAAGAGGCTACAATATCAATGAGATCTATCTATTGGTTCCTTGTAGGCCTTCCCAGATTCATCATGCCTAGTTGATAATCACTTAACTACATTTCTTGTTTATCTTTATCAACCATTGGAATGGCACATTCAGCTACAATCTCCCCAACATCTGTCAACCTAGTAGAATGAAGAACTCTAGCCCTTTTCTTATGCCTCTCCTTCTCAATCTCTTTCATCACATCATCCCATTTAAGGAGATGGGGTTGTACTATTTGTTTTCTTTCCAAATTAAATTTTAACCATGTTGGGGTAGCAGATGGAGTTACCACTTGTGTAGAAGAAGATGTGGTAGGAGAGAGGGGTTTCCAGAGTGCTACCTTAGGTTGAGAATCAACCTCCTATTGATTTTCATTTTTTTCCTTTTCCTTTTCTTCCTTTTCCTTGGCTACACTATCAGCCTCAACTTTCTCTCTTTCTTCTTCTTTCCTCCTTTCTTCCAACATTTCATCTCTTTGCTTCTCTAATTCTTTGACCTTTTCCCACATTTGCCAGCTTCTTGCTCTTGCTTAGCTTGTTCCTCTTCTTCAAATCTTCTTAATTCAAGTTATTCTTCTTATTTCTTTCTTTGAGCTTCTTCTATGGCTTTGAACTTAGCCTCAATAGATTCTCTTTCTCTCTTTTGTTGAGCCTTTCTTCTTCCAGTTCATGGATTTTTTGTAATAGACCTAACTTATCTCTTTCTTCTTTAGCTTTCCACTCTATTTCCCTTTGTTGTAGAAGAATATCATCTTTCCCTTTTTTTTTCTTGTCAGTTCTTCAGCTTTTGACTTAGCTTCTAATTCTTGTTGCTTGGCAAGTGCATCAGCTTTAGCTTTAGCATCCAATTCTTGTTGTTTGGCTATTGCATCAGCTTTAGCTTTGGCATCTGCTTACTTCTTTTCATCTTCAAAGAGCTTCCATTGGTCCTTTGGAGTCAGTACATGCTCGGTCTCAATAACTTTAATATCTTCAGTGGAAGCAGTTACCAAAGGCTCATTATTTGATTGTGTAGCCTTTGAATCAGTATTTATGTCATGAATTTCAATCTCCTTTTCTTTTCCCCTCAGAGTTTCAGCTTGCTCATGTAGGGTCCCTACTGGTACTTCTTTATAAGAATTTTCAGGGAGGGGAGGATCTGATGAAGACCCTTCTCTAGCTGTGGAAGTTACCAAACCCAATGATTCATGGGTTTCTTAAATGAATACTTCTGGAACAAAATCTCCTCTAGAGATAGGAGGAAAATAATCCAATTGCTCTTTACGAGTCACCCTTCTCTTAGTTCTTTTGTATCCCTAGGTATCTCCCACCTTTCTCTTCTTTGAAGCTTGAGCCTGTGTCTCCTTTATCATCACAACTACCCATTGGATACTTCTATTCATCACTATCCTAGAAATTTGTTTAATATCAATAAATTCCTCCTCACCCTAGTTTGTTGGATCCAAATTCTTGGTGCCTATCTTTTCTGCTTCATATTCGGGGTCAAAAATTACACCATCATCTGATAGTGTATTAGGAATATCTTTCTTTACCTCATACTCAATCATTTGTGGGATGGTCATCCTTTCATAGCTCCTCCTCCTAACATCATAGTCATACTATAAATCAATCTAAAAATCCTCCAACAAATTGTAATGTTTATAAAAAATGATGGGATTTAGACCATTCATCTTATGCTTCAGATCAAAGTGTTTCCAGGCTATATACAATCCTAACTTCAAGTAGCTTGATTCTTGACATACTGCCTTTGAAAATAAATTATGAAGGCAACAATATCCTCCCAATTTCATGGGGAACTTGTGGCATCCAGGCTTATGTTTGTTGTAAAATTTTGCATTGACTCCCATAGCTTGATATATGAATTCCATAAGGACAATCTTGTCATTGCAACATATTGAAAGAAGGTTAGAATGTCCAACAAATCCTGCCATCCTGAAGTAGGAGAACTTGGGGTATTGGATATACCAATGTCCCCACTTAACAATGAGAGCCATGTCATATCTACCCAACCTAAATCCAACATCCCCATTCAATCGATTGATGATGACATAAAGGAATGCATCGTTGACCCTTCTATAATGCAAATCTAATGTTTACAAGGTCAATTGATCATAATGATCCCAAACCTTCTTCCATCCAAGAGCTTCTCCCAATATTCCTACTACCTTCAATCCAGGAAAAATACCCATAATTGTCACAACAAATACAACATAAGAGTTCATAAAGAAGCTCTTTTTTTTCCTCACCCTTAACATTTGGTTGTGCAAATTATCAGATAAGATCATGCCTCAATCAAACTATTTCCTACCATCAAAAATAGCTTCAATGAATGGGAACATCCATTCCTTGAACCATGCATAGTCCTTCTTTCCAAACACCCTGGAAAGCATCAGAATCAAATCATCAACTTCCTTCTTGAAGTCTCCCCTCTTGGGTTGTTTAGGAACCTTGGTTAAGGACCTCTTCTCAGTCCTCAACCACTTATTGTTCATGTGGGATCTATCGAATTCTTTATTCTTATTGAATATTTGTAATGCTTCTGCCTCAGTAACCTGTTTGGGGTTCTTTGGAGTAGGTGCATTAAACATAAACTTCATCATCTGTGTGGATAAATCAATTATTACATTCCCTTGTTGGTCCATGCACTGCCTTGATATACGATTGTAAGATCCTGCTATAGTCAAGATGAGCTTCGGGCATTGAACTAATAGAGAGAAGAGTGTGACATGTTCTAGCCTAGATTGGACTATTCTCTTTGTCCTTCCAATCACCTCTTCTACAAAATTTTTGAGAGAGAACTCCTCATAATTGAATAATCCGAAATTAGTAACTGTAACATCGGCCCATCCTAAATCTAACTTGCTAGCTGTAAGGGTTGCATCTTGGTGTTTGTATCTCAAGGTGTAAGGCAGTTGCTCCACCTTTATCTTCTTCGGCTTTGCTCCCTTTGAGCTTTCATCAACTTTCCCTTCCTTCTGTGAAACATCTCTAGATATTCCAAACATTGTTTATCCTCTAAGACAACCGTGGATTAGATCAATACAAAGCATGAATATCATCATTAGAAGGTTTTCCTTTCATATTACCCTGTCCTTCCCTAGGTAGCATTTTTATACTTAATGAAATTTGAAACTCATCGGAGGTGGAACCAAGCAAGGGATTAGCATTGGAAATCTTCTAGTATTGGTGGGATCGGGGTTGGGATCAACATTGGAACTAAGACCGAGATCAGAACAAAAATAAGACCTGAAACATTACATAGTTCCAAGTCTTTCTTCCATTTTGGTTTTTCTTCCACCAATGGAAAGGATGTGGATTAGAGTCAAAACCTCATTGGGGGTAGGCTTGTAATCGGTCATGAACTCATACCCACATACTTATGGATTGAGTTCGTTCTTGGCTCCGCTTTCACCACTTTATTATTAGATATGAAGCAAACTTAACTAAGCAGCCATAATGACTTAGAACGAGGTCATATGAGGGGACGAGGAGACTTAAAATAAAAGCACAACTCCATTATTGATATGACCAAGCTAAGACCAAGTTGGCTAGGGTACAATATTGTAAAAAAAAACACACACACCATAGTTTGCGTAACCTGTCAACTCAATAAATTAGGGCATCACTAACCCAACATGAAAACCATTGAATTGACATAGGAATAAGATCAGAGGGGTCCCTAATAGATTTTAAACCCTTTTAAAATGCTCAAGACCCCCCTCAAAAATCCTAAACGAAGTTAGGGCATAGTAGTATGAATGCCACCAAAATGTGAAAACGAAAACAGATTGACAAAAGAAAACAGAAAACAAATGAAAAGAAAATAGAAAATGATAGAAAAAGACAAACCGAAGAAGGCAAAACAAAGAAAATAAAATGTCGAAACAAAGTGAAGATTCATGAGGAAGATCTTGTGAATGCACCAAGAAAACCATGAACATCAAACACAAAAAAACACACAAAACAAAACAAGACAAAACCACCTACCTCAAAATGCTACCAAATAAGATGAAAACTCGATCATAATCTACTTGCAGGTGCCTTCCCTTTGACCAAATCATGCTTCTCTTCAAATCAATTTAGCTCTGGCTTGTTAAAAATACTTTGAATAATTGTAATGAGCTAAATAACCTTGATTAAGGTGTTGAATTCAATTTCACGTGTGTGAAGAGTCTGTAATTAATGCAATTAATGCAGTTGGTTGAGTGTGAAATCAATGCAGGAATGAGCACATAGCTATTGTGCACATCAAAAGTAAAGCAGGTGCAGAATCAAAGTTGGGAATGAACAAGAAGCTTTATAAAATTCTCTCATCCTTCACCAGCTCTGGTTGTGAGGCAGGGAAGAAGACAACAATAGAACGGGGATGGAGTAGGCACCAAAATCAGACAAGAAACCTTTGTTAAAGTTGTCGATTCAGGTCTATTTTTGGTTTCGCTCCGGCCAAAGAAAAAGAAAAATGAAAAGAAAAAAGGAGGTGAGACAAGCAGACAACGCGGGATCGGGCCAAAGGAACTGAGCCCAAAACAAACAAAAGAATAAAACACAAAGGCAAAGGTGGAGGTAGAATGGGAACCAAACATGGAACTTTGCAAAAGTTTCAAATTCAAGATTCGATCTGGCTCTGATTCCATTAAAAAGAACACAACATCGACAAAAGGGAACAAAAAAAGACAAAGGAGGTTGGATTAGGGAATATCTTGTCCCAAACAAAACATCGAGAAATGACAAAAGGATAAGGAAAACAAACAAGAGTGGAATCAGACCCAAATGCAAACAGGGAACCTTTGCAAGTTCCAAGTTCAGATTCTACTCCATTTTCGCTTTGACCAAAGCAAAAGAAAACAAAGACTTAGGAGAAAAAAAGAAACTCCTCAGTCCTGAACGAAAATAGCTAGGAGAAACAAAAACAAAGGGGGATCCATTTTGACCAAAAATGAAAAAATGGGGTGGTTATGCAAAGCATAAAAAATGGCAACTCAACTGGGAAAATGGTTTACCCATTTTCAAGACACTAAATAATCCAATCACCCAGAACCTCTAGTTCATGGATCTTTTACACTCAAGTATGATCAGTCATGGAAAACAAGGTTGAGCTGGAATCTCAAATGTAAATCAGCATTAAGTACTTCGAATCTAAGTGTGTGCATGTATGGTGCATCTAGTTTGGTAAAAACTCCTTCTACTCTTAGAAAATTGTATTCAAGATTCAAGCTACATGAGTTGAACCCCTTTAACTGTTGGGCAATGCATTGCTTCACTACCAATCAAACATCTATAGCCCCGGTGGAGATACCTCTAGTTCTCTCAAAGCATTGCTCTACTACCAGTTAGGCATCCATAGCCTTGGTAGAGATACTTGAACTACCCTTTTTGTATTGAGTTTTTCATCATTCAATGATTCTATTCTATTCTCATTTTTATAAGCTTTCTTGAAGGAATTCTTTACTTGCTTTTCTCAATACTCAAATATAACATCCTGAAATTTGGGGTTGAGAACTACAATGGATTTTGTGACAGTGTTAGGATTCATATTTTTCACTCAAGTCCAAAATATAGTCACCTAGAGACAAATGGGATTTTATGTAGAACAAATGTTCTTATCTATTTTGTGACAAATTCAACTGTGGTTTATGAGATCTTTTACAATATACTTGTCAGTGGTTAACCTTTAAGACCATTATATACAGAGAACACAAGACATAGGTCATGAAATGAAAAATTTCAACAAACATACTTGAAAATAATTTAACCAACTTCTCTCCTAGTACCATTAGTATACATTGAATAACCACTCTGAATTCTAAAATAGAGCCAAATCGAAGTAACCCAGAAACAAAAGGGACATGAACACAAACAACGAAAAAAAAACCAAAAAAAAACAAGCAAAATAGAACAAGCGAACAAAATAAATAGACCAACTAAATACATATGTACATCCAACCAAAACATCAAACCTTCATGAACCAGATTAATTTTTGAGAAACTACCCATTGACTGGAAATGGGAAATGCTCTCCCATTAGAGTGCTCAATCGAAAATAATTCTCGCCAAGGATCTCGGTAATCTAATATGGGTGCAACCAAAGTCGGTAAAACTTTTGATGGTCCCCTTTCCTTTCATTTTCTTTATCCCACAGTAGTACCAGGTTTGATTTTCTGAAGGCTTTGATTTTTTCTCTTTTGTCAAACCAATGTTTGACGACAGCTTGATTCTTCAAAAACTACTGTAAAGTAGCATCTCTTTGTTCCTCCAGATTCAATAAACTGGTCAGCTTGACCTGTATCCTATCATCATTTGAGTAGAATTCTTGCATAAACCTAAGAATAGGTATTTGTAGATGAATAGGAAAAATTGGGTTGGGTCCTAGCCATAGACCAACTTGAATGGTGAGTTTCCTAAAGTGGCCTTAGTTCAAGTTCTATCTACCCATAAGGAAAATCTAAGTTGAGTATGCCAATCCCTAGCGTTAATTTCTAACAAATTTTTTATTACTTCCAATAGATTTTTGTTTGTAGGATCAACTACTCCATTCCCTTGTGGGTAATAATTAGAAGAATATTTTAACACAATTTTATGCTCATATACCCATTGAATAAATTCTGTAGAAGAGAAAGCAGGGCTATTATCACATACCAGGCCAAATGATACTCCAAACATGGTAACGATGCATTCATTGAGGAATTTGATGAACACCTCGGTGGTGTTGTTCTTACAAGGCTGAGCTTCAATCCAGTGTGTATAGTAATCGGTTGCCATCAAAATAAATTTGTGACCTACAGAAGAATTGGGGTTAATTACCCCAACAAAATCTAATGCCTATTGGGTGAATGACCTTACCTTGTAGATGGGTT
Organism: Sequoiadendron giganteum; assembly: GCA_007115665.2. Taxonomy (NCBI): domain Eukaryota; kingdom Viridiplantae; phylum Streptophyta; class Pinopsida; order Cupressales; family Cupressaceae; genus Sequoiadendron; species Sequoiadendron giganteum. The sequence continues at coordinate 766,536,511 of CM021100.1, forward strand.
GTAGGGGCATTGTTCGATTATGTTCCCTGGATGCGGAAGTCTGACATGTATGACATATCCTTACATGTTGGTGAGCATTGAGGAATACATGGGGCCAGTAGTAACCTGATCTCAAAATTGGTGTGCCATGGAATCAATAGAACCATGTCTAGTACCGTGTCTACCATGAAATTTCGTTATGACTTGTCTCACTTGCTGTTGATCAAGAAACATAGATAGACACCCTAAAATTTTCTTCAGTACAAAGCTCCCCCTTTGAGCATAAAGAGGGAAATATTCAGCTTGCGTACTTTCCTCTGAGTAGCGTTCATCCCATCTGTACATTTTTTATTTAACAATAAAAATATCAAACCAACATATCGGGGATCATCTGTAAATGATTGTACCATATATTATTGATAGGTGATCTTCACATCAACATCTTCCATTTCCTTGGATAGGCCTTGTCCACAAACTAACTTCATTAGATGGATTTCAAGATCAAATTCTTGTAATATTTCCATCCACTTTCCTCGTCTCTCACCAAGTTCACTCTGCATAACAAGGTACTTTGCAATAGGGTCAAGAACTATGGCAATAACTTGACTATGGAGGATAGAGTGTCGAAACTTCTTGACAACTTGTACAAGTGAAAAATCTTGTTTCTCCAAAGGTGGATACCTAACTTCAGCATTTTTGAATGGAGAACTCATAAAAGCAATAGGTCTTTCATCTCCTTCACCTTTTCGCTATGTCAAAACAATGACACAAGAATGGTCAGATACGAAATAATATATATATAAAATAGCTTCAAATAATCAGGGCTAGTTAAAACCGATGCCTCTGAAATAGACTGTTTAATCTATGAAAATTCAGATTTAGCCTCATTTCTCCACTGAGTCTTAGCATCTTTCTTCATCATTTCATTGAGGGGTTTGATGATTTCCGTAAACCCAGTTATAAATTTTGTTACAAAATTTATCTTTTCAAAGAAAGATCTCATTTCCTTTTTACTTCCTAGCATGGTCAACTTGAGAATGGATTCCACTCAATCAGGGTCAATTGATATCCCTCACTCTGATATTATGTGACCCAACAGCTTCCCTTATGAAACCATGAATACACACTTGTTCGAATTGAGAAACACACCATAGCTTATGCACTTTTGAAGGACCTTTGACAGGTCTACAACATGATTTTCTCTATTCTTTGAAAACACTATCAAATCATCCATGCAGATGATAATACATTTACCTACCAGATCTTTGAATGCCATGTCCATTGCATGTTGAAATGTGGCCCCAATGTTGATGAGACCAAACAACATCCTACAATAAGTAAATGTCCCCCACTTGGTAGTGAAGGAAATTTTCATTATATCCTCATGGTTGACCAATACCTGATTGTATCCTGAATATCCATCTAGGAATGACACCATTTGTGAGCCATTAACTATTTGTAGCACCTCATTGAGGGAAGGGAGAAGATAATTATCCTTCTCTGAAGCTTTATTCAGATTTTTGAAGTCGATTCATAATCTAATTTCTCCACTCTTCTTATGAATAGGGATGAGATTAGCAACCCAGGTTGAGTGCCTTACTGGAAAAATTATCCTTACCGACAGAAACTTTTGTACCTCCTTAAGAATCAGAGGTTCAATGAGAGCATTAACTAGGCATTTCTTTTGTTGGAATGGCTTCGCTTCAAGTTTCAGTGGGATGGTGTGCATGATTACTGAAGTGTCGAAAGTCTTCAGATCTTCATATCCCCAGGCTATTGCTGCAATCTCTCTTTTCAACACTCCCAAGATTTTGTCTCTGATTTCCTTGGGACGGGTTTTACCGATAAAAATGTTCTTCTCTGGCCCTGAATCTTCCAAGTTATACAACTCATATTTCCCTCCCTTGGCATCTATAGGCACTTTCTCATGAGCTTGAGGATCAAAATCAAATATTGTTTCCAATGCAACCATTCCTTTAGGAATGCTATTAGATTTCAAGTTCATTATTCCTTATGTATCACAATTTTTTGGATCCCAATCTCCTTGATCTCAGTCAGATTCATCAATAATTTGACCTTCAAACACCTCTGAACTTGTGAGAAAAGCAAGAATATGTTGATCATCATCAAAAACTTGGAAATTTCTGATGTTGTTAGGGACAACAAGGATGGAGACTAATTCAATAGAGAATATTTTTAATTTGGAATCTTGCATGGGCTCCAAAGTACTTTCCGCAACAACCAAGGCGTCTACAATCTGATTATCTTCTCTAGGAATCAATTTGATTCCAAAAGTATCAAAATATTCTCACATTCCATACACTATTCCTGTATGTAGCCAACCTCTTATTATGACATGTATATTGACTATGAACTTTCTTAATGATTACCTCAGATTCTCCCATGATCGTCAGAGTTGTGATCTTCTTCTGATGCACAAACATCAGTCCTCTAGTAAGTGCTTCATATTATGCAACATTATTAGTGCAGCCAAATTGCAACCTATAAGAAGCAAAATACATTTTCCCTTTCGGGTTTGTTAGTTCAACTCCAGTTCCACTCCCTGCTTTGGACTTAGAGCCATCAAATTTAAGGGTCCAAAGTTGTTTTGGGGTTGGGGTTGCCTTCTTAGGGAAATTCGTGGGATTTTGTTTGTGTTGAATAACTAGCGGCTCAGACTCGTTTAGTATATCAGTCCTAGGAGTCTAGAGCATATGATGTTGATCAAGTTCTCCACTCAAATTTGAGACTTGTATAGGAACTGCTCCATGAACCTCACCTTGATTAGCACCCCCAAAATTGGTCATCTTCTCGAGCAATCCCTTGGGGATTGGAAGATTAGTAGGGTTGGGTGTGTTGATCAAATTTTAAGATTGGTTAGCCTCATCATGTGAATCATATAATAAGACCTCAATCTGTATAATACGGGGAATGACTTCATTATTGGTATGATCGTTTCTCATCAAGATAGTTGCATATCTAGCTTCAAATGGGAACTGGCCCGAAGGTTTTCTAAGGTGAGGTTCACAATGGTCTCCTGACAGACATACATGATTTAGAATATTTACACAGGGTTGACATGTCAACTCAAAATGACTCTGGTAATGGACCCTACTCTAGTTTCAGAGTAACAGACTCCACAAGTCAACATCATTTCCTAAAACTAACATGTCTTGTTATAATTTCCTCATTATAACTTGGTGATTAATAGTGGTCATATCGTCATTGTGTCCCAAAGGCTATGGGTGTTCAGGATTGACTATTGAAAAGGTCAAAATTTCTTCTTCTCTCCTATAGACTCCCATCTCAATTTTGAAATATGCTACCTCATTAGGGCAATCATACTCAGTGATCATGTGTTTCAAACAAGGTTAACTTTCTATCCTAATCTCGGTTGCCACCCCTTTCCATGGGAGTCACATATGTGAGAAATCCAAGGAAAGATAACCTCCAAGAATTTTCATCAAGTCTCGACTAAGAAACATGTCGTATGTTTGAGGTATATTAGCCACCTGAATATCTCTATATGTCTGGATCCATGGGTCTGATCCAATCTGCACATGCATATTCTTTAGTTCACTAATGATATTAACCTCGGTTTTGTCTAATTGTATCACTTTCTTGTGAGTCTGGACTAGACTAAATCCCAAATTTTTACAAATATAAAAGGGCATGACATTACTTGAGGCTCCATAATCTAAGAGACAATTGTGTAGATTATTTCCATAAATTCTCAATCTTAAAATAAATGGGGGTGTCCATGTCTTACCTCTATACAAGTTTGTGTTCATATCATTGGTTGGAGTCTCCTTATTCTTTCCTTTTGACTTATCTACCTGCTTCAAGGCTTTCAATACAATATCACGTTGGGCAGGGCACCACTTCAGAATATCAAAAAATGATAGAGAGGTCCTTTGTTTCTACATTTTTGAAACGAAATCAAATTCTATATCCTTATTCCTAGGAAACCAAGGAATAGGAGTAGAGTTACCTTTGTTCATGAATCAGATGGGCCTTTCAGCGAAGGTGGATTATTATTATCATTTTGATTCAGAGGAACCATCACATTAGGAGGGGAAAATATAGTAAATGGCCTCCCTTTGTTTGAAAGGCCTGAGCATCATAAGTGTCCTCCTCTAGTTCGTTCTCTCCTTGCATGGGAAACTGGTATCATTCATTAATGGTCTAAAAATTCATGGCCGTATCCACCAATCCACTACCTCGGTTGGAATTTCCTTGTGGTGGGTGGGAATCAACTTGTGCTATCTTGATGACCTTTTCCATTTTAGGGAAATTAACTTCAGAATGTAAAGCAATGTCATGTAACCTACACCAGTTCATCGTGAGATTCAAATATGCAACATCTACAATATGAGGCTTGTCCTCATTGGATTGATAATTGTGGAATACTCACCCATTGTTTGGTCTAGTATTCCACTACCTATTATTGTTTGATCTCTGGTTATATCCCCTATTCTGGTTCTGATAGTTTTGATTGGAATTCTGATTGGAATAATTGTTCTGATTGGAAAACCCTCCCTAGTTTTGATAACATTGATTCTAGTATCTTGGATTTTGATTTTGGCCCTAGGAGGGGTTTAGTTTAAGGTAAGCCATTTCATTAGTCACCTGAGATAAATTCTTCTTCAAATTTTCTACCTCTAAAGTCAACTGGGTGGTACGTTCATTTTCTATAGAATTTATGGCAGGTGAGTGAGTTTCAGAATTGGACCCTCTAGTGAAATTATGTGATTTCTGAGCCTATTGGGATGGATCTAAAAAACCCCCATTGACCCATGGTTGTGGGGAAGGCATCTGTAACTCAGCTAAAGTTCCATAAGCAAAGTGGGACATCCTTGGGACTGTATTGAATAGTGAACTTGGATTAGGCATCAGAGGGTATCCCAAGGGAGGAAAAACTCCTTTGAGGCTGTTTGACTATGAGCTTATCTGATGTTGCAATTTAATAACCAGGTGATACACCTTGGACAATGAATCAATATCTACTACAAGATAGATTCTTTGCAAAAATAAACCAATGAGCGGGTCTATGGCTTTCAAGTAGGATCTGATGGTAATGTTTTCGGCCACCAGATAAGGATCTTGCAACCGTCTATACATTCTTTGGAAATGAGTATTAAAAGGGGGCAATGGCTCATGTGGTTCCTTCCTAATCATGGAAAAATGGTGATATAAGATAGCCAGATCTACATAGACCCAAAACTGATTGATAAAGGCATCCTCTAAGTTTGACAACTCAAGGATGGATCCAGTGGGTAAGTTCAGATACCAATTATAGGCCATATCCCCTAAAGAATAGGGAAACAACCTACATGAAACATTGTGATGGGCTATCTAAGCTCATGTATAAGAATCTATAAATTCCTCTATGTGATTTTCAGCACTTTGTGATTCTCCATGGGAGTGCCTAAGACAAAATTTCTTAGGATTCTTAGGCATCTCATGAATGCCACCAGGAATAGTTCCCAATGGGGAAGGCTTATTTGCAAATAATGCCATAGGTGGCAGTGGATTTGGTTGTGTCAGTGGTAATATTGGTGGAAACCCAGGTGGATTGGGTGGTGGTGTTAAAGACCTATGAGTTCTAGCTCTAGTAGGTGTTCAGAGTTTGAGAAATGGGTCTCGATTCGAAGATGATCTAAGAATTCTTCTGAACCTTTCTGGTGAGAATTACCTGATTCACTCCAGTTTCTTCCTTCAGTCCCTCCTTCTAGTGCTAGTTTTGTTGATGGTCAAAATAACATAGCAACGTTAAAACAAAATATTCTACTCTATTTCTCCTAAAAAGATAAACAACCTATAGCCACCTATCTTCCAAGGTCTTTGTAGTTGGTTCTTAACTGTGTTGATGTTGTTTAGTGGCCTATGCAACTGTAATATTCAAGGGGCCTATTGGTAAAGGGTAAAAACTACATTATATGAACTAACTTAATGTTTTGGGGGTGTAAATAAACATCAAAAGATAGAACAGAGCTTGAAACATCAAACATAAATGTAAATTCCTTTTAATTCAGACATATGAACTTCATAATGAGCATTTCTTTCAAATAACTAAAACCATAAAATGATACAATCCATAGAATACTCTATACCATTGGATTCTTTCATAGTGCTAATTCAATACATACAATCATCCATCACCATTAAAATTTGAAATCAAATTAGAACATACCACCAGCTCATTACTAAAATTTATAGATCAACAAATACAATGAAAATCCATTCACATATAACTCAATGAAATAGTCTCATATTCCAAATCTTCTATTTATTTTCATCAAATAAGAGACATTTATACACAAAATTCATTGGCATACGAATGACTATTGTTCATTAACACTACCATTGAAATTCATTATGGAAACAACATAAACTGTAATGAAAACTTGTGAAAAGCTTCTGAAAAACTGTAAAACTATCCTAGATCTCTCTTTAGGTGGCTAATCCTTGCATCAATGAGCTAAACTTTACAAAATGGAGAGAAATTCTACATATAGGAAATTTTTGCACTAATTCCTCTCATCAAAAATTTAGATCCACAAATCATGGAGCAACTGGGGCAACGTAAGATGATAGTCCATCATGATCATCAATTACTAATTAATGATCTTTATCAAAACCCACGCTCAAGGGAGGAAAGATAGAGTTGTTGGGATCTCCAGTTGGAATCATGTCATGATCCTATAAAATAGGAAAGGGAGCTATTCACCTAGTTGTGACTTTTTGATGCTTATCTGGTAAAGGTTGATGGAAAATTTATGTCTCAACATTCTGGTTTCCCTTGAAGACTTGGCCTATTTCTCCATGTTTATGTATTTTACCACCATATCGCTGCATGTTTGACTTGGTGGTACAGTTGAGTGGTTTATCACTCCACCAAGGTGGTCCTCTTTAAGCTTGGTGGTGGCACAGTGAGTGGCGGTAGTCTGGCAGGTGGTCCTATTGGTTGCACGGTTGGCAGCGGGATGGCAGTGCAGAGGTTTACCTCCTTACTGCGGGGTGTGAGTCTGGCAGTGGAGGTAGCATGGTGAGTGGTGCAGTAGTGGCGAGCTAGCGATTATCGCCATACCATGGGTGGTGAGAAGCCTCACCACGGTGGCCGTGGTCTATGGCTAGTGGTTGGTAGTGACCGTTATCGCCCCACCGCAGGCGGTGAGAAGCCTCACTGTGGTGGCTGAAGTGAGACCATTGGCTATCTTCCAAAGTGGTCACCGCCCTACTACGGGGTGGCCTAGTGGCCTCTAGGGTAGTGCGGTGAGACCGCTGATGGTCTAGCTCGTGGTTATTGCCGCACCACAAGAAGGCATGGAAGGGATAACGGTAGTGTGGTTGACAGTGTCGATTGGGGTTGGCAGTTACTGCCATACCATGGGCAGTCAACCTAAGCTCGGCGGTAGTGTAGTTGGAGGTTGAGGTCATGTCAACACAGGCTTACCACCATACCACGAGGTGAGTCCAACTGGGTAGTGGTAGCATGGTTGAAGTTAGGGTGAGCTCGAGTGAGCTCACCGCATTATTTTAGCCTGGTCGAATGGACTCGACGGTAGCGCAGTAGATGACCAAGAGTGCTTGGAGCTCGGTTGACTGAGCTTGACCAAGCTTGAATGATAGTCAAAGTGATAGACAAATGGAGTGGCGGCACATGGTAGATTTTTCATCGATTGATTGGCTAAAGTCTTGAGTGGTGAATGCATTAACTGCAAGGCTCAAATTTGAACTATTGACAAGATTTGATTTTGGCAAAGAATTGAATGCCTGGATGGCTCGATGCGTTCTTACAGGGAAACTTGGTCAGAGGTAATTAGATTTGTCTATCAGAGGTAAGGTGCATATTAACTGGCATCCAATTGGTTGGTGGAGTGATGTATGACTTGTAATAGTCGGATACATTGTATAGAGTCACAGAAAGGTGGTGAAGTGTTAGAGCCGTATGCGATGGCATTGAAATGGTTGACACTTGGTGTCATAGATTAGATGAGAAGTGAACCTGGTTTTCCTTGAGGTTGTGCTGGTCAAGAAGCTGGCTGAGAGAGTCTTTTGAGGAGCTGAAGGGAATCTACATGGTATGTCTTTGGAGACATTGTAACCTTGTGAAGATTTTTTTTATTGTTGTCTGTATTCTCCAGATGAACAAGATGTAATCTCCTGAAGAGCATAGCTCTGATATTTGTATTGTAACTATTTTCCTACTGAATAATACAAGTGAGTTGAGTGTTTTGGAGGGTGGGGTTTTTTTACGCGAAAGGGTTTTGCCCACGTAAATATTTGTGTTCTCATGTTTGTCTTTCATGTTGTCTAATTCATGTTCTTGAATCTATGCTTATGTTGAATCAGTTTTCATGTTTAGCATTTACTTTTCTTAGAGGATCAATGGGGGATCAACTATGCCTGCTTCCGCTTTATGGCATAGTTGTTTATGTCTTTGTTATGATTTGAATGAAAATCACTAAGGCACTGTTGTCTTAGATACCTTATCTATGATGACAGACTGACTCTGTATCCCCAACAAGTGGTATCAGAGCTAGCTGAAGGAGGTCAAGGCTTGATGATACCAACAAGTGGTGTCAAAGCCTTCTCCTTGTTACTAAAGTTCTGGGTATTTCTCCTATGATGATTTCTTAGCCTGGAAAGCTTGAGGAAATCTGGAGAAATCAGTTGGTGATTGATCCTTCGATGAGTGGAAGTTCTTGATTATTTGATTCAACACATAGATTGAAAGACATTGGAGATGAATGGAGTTGATCATATTGTGGCAATGTTGTCTGAAGCTCCTAGCTCACAAAAAAAGTTCCTAATGCAAAGGGCATGAGATGTGCTTGTGGTTGTGTTGCAGCGAAGCATGGTTTCATACTGGGTGTCTGTGTGAGAGGCTCCCTGGTGGTATGAAGTTGCTTGTGTTGTTTTTCAACCATGGATTATTGTGCTTGTGTTGGGTGTTCTAACTTAGTACTAAAGGCGGTTTCTCTATTGCTCTGATTGCATGGAGGCTATGAAGTTGATCCTAGTGGTCTGTAACTTCTAAATAGCCTGGCTCTCTCGTATTCTTGTGCATGACTGTGGTTTTTTCAACTAGTCTAAAATGGACCTATTGTTCCATTCTTACTTGTGTCTTTCACTCGCATGGTTTAGATTCATATCTTTGGCTCTGGAGGTTTTGTGTAGATTTTCCTAAAAATTCTATGGTGCATATTCATGTTTTTCATTGTTCTGGTTAACCGTGATGGTTGTGTGTAGACTCTTGAGTCATCTAGATGAGCAGTAAATATGGAGATGCTTGGGTGTTTTATAAACACTGTGGTTTTGCAGGTTTTGCACGGTCAAGAAAAAAAAAACTTGTGGTGTGTGGAGCTGTTGTTCAACTATTTTCTAGACCCTGGCTTTTGGGGTGTGACTAGATGAGATAGCTGCAATTCAACATGGTTTGAGAAGGTGTGATGTCTTCTCTGCATGGGAGTGTTGGTATGAGTTTCTCTTTCAGCATTCTTGTGGTGTGCTTGTTGGTTTCCTAGACTATGGTGCTTGAGTTGTGGATGTGATTGGCAAATCAGATCTAGTCTTTGATCTAGTGTTTGAGTCATGTTTGTCTATGTGGTTGTTCTCTTTGATGATCTCAGTTTTGTAGTTTCTAGTGCAATGAAAGATTTGCAAGTTTTTTGAAGTGGACCTTTGAGTTGTGCGGCTGATGGATTAGCTACCCATTGGGAGCAGTGAGACAACTCGGATTTAGACTGTCAATATCCACGAGATTACTTTTGTGTTGTTGCAGATCTGTTAGTTGACCTTGTTTGTAGGCACTTGTGCATTGTCATGATTGTTTTGTGATCAGAAGGTGAATGGCATCTTGAGTACCTAAATAGTCAGATATGGGACCTGTAGTATGAGAAGTCACGATGTCATGGGGAGCTTTTTAAGCTTTTGACAGTGATGGTGTTGTCTGCATGATCTGGGAATCTTGGTGTTGTTCGACGTTGTTGTCCGATGGGCATGTTATTGTTTGTACCTGAAGTTTGTTTGGATCAGCAGGTTGTCGGTCATGATGCTTGGAAAGCTCGATGTCACGGTTCAGTGGGAGCTTTAGCAGTGACTATGGATTCATCACTTGATGGTGAATGATCTTCTTTGGTGTTACAAATGCTTCTTGAGGACTCTTAGATCTTGTTGTTGCATAAGAGTTCTTTCACATCTGCATGATCACTATTTGAAGATGTGCAGCATCTTGGAGCCATGGAGGATTTTGTTAGTCTTTGGCTGAGATATTGGTGGTGCTTGATAGGTGATGTTGGTTTAGATTTTGTTTTCTTTATGTCATGATTTACTCTTACTTAGAGTTTTGGCATGTTTCTTTTCTCTTGAGACCATAACTTGTTCACTTGAAGCATGGTATCTCCTAAGGGGGATGTGAAAATAATGGTTTCATGATAAGTTCCTAGTTCAGCTGGTTTGGAGCTTTGACAATGGTCTGGTGTTTCTCTTTGCTTTGAGTACCTTGGTCATATGCTGGAGGACTTCATGTTTACTACAATAATGCCATTTGGAGTTAGCATGAGATGACAGTATGTTGGTGCTCATGGATGCATGGAGAATAAGGTGAGGCTGGAATTCCTTTGAGAATAATATTGTTACAGCTGAAAGTCCGAGTAGCCTGCACCTTGGTTGAATGCGAGTTCAACAGTGACCATGAAGGAGAATGCTCTTGGGTAAGTCACAGTGACTTGTATATCTTGGAGGAGAATTTTTTCTCTTCTTCTAGTCTACTCGATAGTGTTTATTTGAAAGGTGTTTACCCATTACATCTTTTAGATGCCTTTTGTATGCTTTAATTTTCATAGATATGAATCTTGAGTTGTCTTGAGATTCTGTAAGATTCATTATGAAAGGTGGACAACATAGTTTATCTCCTTATGTTTTTTGAGGACTGGTAGGAGATGTTAATATGGGTTAGTCTGATCTTCTTTGTGGTGCTTACATTCATGGAACTATTGGGTTTTGTTTTGGCATTTCCCTTGGGATGTGAAGAAGATCATACTTGTCATAGCTAGCTTTAGAGATGTATGTAGGAGGATATTCTATAGATTTATGTTGTGCAGGGGTTCTCTTTTTTTGGTCTTGGTCATCTTCCTGGAAGTTTCTTTTTACTCTATGTTGGGTGAGCAGAACTTGGAAGAATTCTAGAAGACTGCTAAGAGAGATGGTTCCTGTAGCAGCTTGTTGCAGGTTGTGCATATCACTATGAATAATTCCTTGGTACTACATGTTCACATTGTTTCTATATGTTGTTTTTTGGTAGACTAGTAATGCCATTGATCTTTTAGATTTGACATTACCCATGCAGTGGGAGTTCCTGGATGTGCATTGTCTTCATTGACTGGTTGGCACATGGTGCTCATGTTCTACTATTGATGGGTTGTTTGTGTCACTAGAATGGGTTTACTAATGGTGGATACCTTAGAGGTATGGATGATTGGATGGTTAGCACTTGTTGTGGGTACTATTTTTTAGTCATGTGGGTTTTGATCAGTTGGATGAGGGCAGTCAGTTTTCTGGTTGCAGTTCAAGCTGATGGTTTGTCTTGTTTTGGAGAAGTGTTTTTCTTTCTATGTTCACGTTTTTGTGCTTTGTTGTTGCTGTTGTGGTGCCTTTGCCGCCTCAAGGATAATATTTTTGCGTTCCTAAGACTGGTGCTTTTTCACCTTGGCGTGTTCTCGTGTTTGGAGTTGTTGCTTGAGATGGTGGACATTTTTCAAATGTCATTGCAGGTGTCTTGGTTGGAGTGTGGGGGCATTGTGTTTGTCCTTGTTTGTGTTTGGAGGAAGCCTAAATGTCTTCATCATGTGGGATATTGTTGGGAAATTTATGTCTCAACATTCTAGTTTCCCTTGAAGACTTGGTCGATTTCTCCATGTTTATGGCTTTTACTGCCATACCACTGCATGTTTGACTTGGTGGCATGGTTGAGCGGTTTACCTATCTACCATGGTGGTCTTCTTTAATCTTGGTGGTGGTGTAGTGAGTGGCAGTAGTGTGGTAGGTGATTACCACCTTACCACAAGGTGGTCCTATTGGTGGCGAGGTTGCAGAGTTGGTGGCGGGATGGCAGTGTAGAGGTATACCTCCTTACCATGGGGTGTCAGTTTGTTAGTGGAGGTAGCATGGTGAGTGGTGTAGTAGTGGTGAGTTGGTGGGCTGGTAGTTACCACCATACCACGGGTGATGAGAAGCCTCACCATGGTGGCCACGGTATGCGGCTAGTGTTCGGTGGTGACCGTTACCGCCCCACCGCAGGCGGTGACAAACCTCACCATGGTGGTTGTGGTGAGACCGCTAGCGGTCTTCCACAGCAGTCATTGCCCTACCACAGGGTGGCCTAGTAGCCTCCACAGTAGCACGATGAGACCACTAATGGTCTAGCTGGTGGTTAATGTCGCACTGCAGGAAGGCGTGGAAGGGATGACAGTAGTGCAGTTGATGGTGTCGATCAGGGCTAGAGGTTACCACCATACCATGGGCAGTCAACCTAAGCTCGGTGGTAGCATAGTTGGAGGCCAAGGTCATGTTGAAACAAGCTTACTACCATACCACGAGGTGAGTCCAACTAGGCAGCGGTACTACGATTGAAGGCAGGGTGAGCTCAGGCGAGCTCATCACATTACCGTGGCCTGGTCGAATGGACTTGGCTGTAGCGCGGTAGATGGCCAAGAGTGCTCGAAGCTCAGTTGACCAAGCTTGACCGAGCTGGACCAATAGTCAAAGTGATAGACAAATGGAGTAGCGGCACATGGTAGGTTTTTCATTGATTCATTGGTCGAAGTCTTGAGTGGTGAATGCATTAACTACAAGGATCAAATTTGAATGGTTAACAGGATCTAATTGTGGAAAAGAATTGAATGCCTGGATGGCTCGATGCATGCTTGCAAGGTGACTTGGTCAGAGGGGATCAGATTTGTCTCTCAGAGGTAAGGTACATATTAACTGGCACCTGATTGGTTGGTGGAGTAATGTATGACTTATAACAGTCGAATACATTGTATAGAGTCACAAAAAGGTGGAAAAGTGTTAGAGCCGTATGCGATGTCATTGAAACAGTTAACACTTGGTGTCATAGATCAGATGAGAAGTGAACCTGGTTTGCCTTGAGGCTATGCTGATCGAGAAGCTGGCTGAGAGAGTCTTTTGAGGAGTTGAAGGGAATCTACATGGTATGTCTTTGGAGACATTGTAACCTTGTGAAGATTTTTTTTTGTTGTTGCCTGTATTCTCTAGATGAACAAGATGTAATCTCCTGAAGAGCATAGCTCTAATATTTGTATTGTAAATGTTTTGTTACTGAATAATACAAGTGAGTTGAGTGTTTTGGAGGGTGGATTTTTTTACCCGAAAGGGTTTTCCCCATGTAAATATTTGTGTCCTCATGTTTGTCTTTCATGTTGTTTGATTCATGTTCTTGAATCTATGCTTATGTTGAATCTATTTTCATGTTTAGCATTTACTTTTCTTAGAGGATCAATGGGGGATCAACTATGCTTGCTTCCACTTTATGGCATAGTTGATTGTGCCTTTGTTGTGATTTGAATGAAAATCACTATGGCACTACTGTCTTAGATACCTTATCTATGATGATAGACTGACTCTGTATCCCCAACAAAGGTATATGTCACTACCACTTTATTCCTACATTTTCTTCTCAAGTATGTACTCATCATAATTAGTGAACACTTGTTGGAGTACATCCATCTATGGCCCATCCACCCAACTTTCTTCAAACTTTATTCTCTTCAGTTCAGTAGAGGCAAACTCTTGCATATCTCCAAGCTTAATAAGCTCCCTTCTGGCAGCCTTTATTTCTTCCTTGATATCCATGAGCCTATCCATCAATAGGTCATCACCATCATCCCCTCCCCTTTTTGTATCGCCTCCTCAAATTTACCACTCCATTTCTCTTTAAGTTTATTAAGAAGGAGGCCATCTATCACATGTATGTTTTCATTAACAACTATAGAAATACTTGCTCCCAATTCCTCAACTTACTGATGTACATCCTTCCCAGCCTTTTCCACCTCATTCATATGTCCATAAATGAATGAAGACCAAAATCTAATAATATTGATGGTCTTTTTAATGAAGTCTGCATTATCCTCTTCAAGGGTGGACTATTCCAACAAGGTTTGTATTGGAAATTTTTTGATATCTTTCAACTTTCTTGCATACTCTGTATATTCCTCTTCTTATTTCCTAAGAGTCTCTGCATGTGAAACCATATCATTAACCAATTCTAGTGCACCTTCATGATTTTTACCACTCTCAACAATTAAATCCTCTACTTCCTGATTCAACCTGGCAATCCACCTATCCATCATTCTCATCTTATTTCCCATTTCAACAAGGTTGTCCACCTCTTTCTTACCTAACAAAACTATTGTCTCAAGAGCAACATATTGTGAAGAAATAGGAGAAGACAGATCTTTCAAGAATTTATGCAATTAGTCTACCTTAGATTTGAGCTCATCCTTCCTTTGCTCATCCTTTACCATTCTTGATTTGGTGGAAGAGGCTACAATATCAATGAGATCTATCTATTGGTTCCTTGTAGGCCTTCCCAGATTCATCGTGCCTAGTTGATAATCACTTAACTACATTTCTTGTTTATCTTTATCAATCATTGGAATGGCACATTCAGCTACAATCTCCCCAACATCTGTCAGCCTAGTACAATGAAGAACTCTAGCCCTTTTCTTAGGCCTCTCCTTCTTAATCTCTTTCATCACATCATCCTAGTCAAGGGGTTGGGGTTGTACTATCTGTTTTCTTTCCAAATTAAGTTGTAACCATGTTAGGGCAGCAAGAGGAGTTATCACTTGTGTAGAAGAAGATGTTGTTAGTGTAATTAATATTTAATTACACTTGCATAACTTTACTTAGGTTTTTCTTAGGTAATAATTAGTTTACTTAATTAATAAGTAAGCTTTATTTAGTTGAGTTGTTTTTAGGTCAACATTAGGGTTGCATACATTGCTTTTATAAAGCAATTCTCTTATTGTAATTTCTTAATTCTGAATAATATCAATTTGCACATTGACATGCAAAGCTCTGCTTTTTTTATGTTTTCTCTTATGTGGAAGGTGTTTAGGTTTTCATGTTTGATCTAAGGTTTCTAACATGGTATAAGAGCTCTAGACCTGCCGCTGCCTATTCGTGATATGAAGATATAGCCTCTTAGTGAGTTTCAAGTGCAAGGGTTTCCACGGGCATCTTTTTTGCAAGATCTGGGGGTAGCCAATTTTTTGGGACACTTTGGGCTCAAATGGATGTCACCATCGCGTTCGTAGAGCCCCAAAAACCTAGAAATGTCTGTCAAATCTTCCATTTTGGTGAAGTTGGTTTCTGAGGCAAAATTTTTTTGCTAGGGAGGCCGTACAGCCTCCCTAGCATGTGTTTGGAGGCACGAAAATTAAAAAAACTAATTTTTTGGGGATCCACACCAACGCCTCCAATTTACATGGCTCTCACCATCGCCACACCACTCGATGGCCACTAGGCGGCCACCGACCCACCACTCTTCTCCATCGCAGTGTCGCCTCCCAGCCAACCCCCGCGGACTCATTCTAGGCCGGCCCCGATCACATACATGATCGGAGGCCCTATACCAGCCCTTGAGGGCTCTAGCTTTAGCACCAGGGTCATATGGGGGACCAGGACCTCCGTGCCTGGCCCCTAGCCAAACTCAGCCTCCTGCCCCTGGTCATATCGGTGACTAGGGGCTTCGACGGATTTTTTTTCTGCAGGGGGGGCACTTTTTTTCCGTGATGGCCTCTAGGCCACCAAATTTATGCTCATGAACCACTGACGTCAACATCCGTACAATGGTGTTTGTCCCCTCCTAGCCCTAAACTTTACAAATACAACATAAGAGGTCATAAACAAGCTCTTTGTTTTCCTCACCCTTAACATCTAATTGTGCAAATTATCAAATAAGATCATGCCCCAATCAAACCACTACCTACCATCAAAAATAGCTTCAATGAATGGGGACATCCATTCCTTGAAGCATGCAAAGTCCTTATTTCCAAACACCCTGGAAAGAATCATAATCAAATCATCAACTTCCTTCTTGAAGTCTCCCCTCTTGCATTGTTCAAGAACCTTGGTTAAGGACATCTTCTCAGTCCTCAACCACTTCTTGTTCATGTGGGATCTATTGACTTCTTTATTCTCATTGAATATTTGCAATTTTTTCGCCTCAGTCACCTCTTTGGGGTTCTTTGGAGTAGGTGCATTAAACATAAACCTCATCATCTATGGGGATAAATCAATTATTACATTCCCTTGTTGGTCCATGCACTGCCTTGATACACAATTGTAAGCTCCTACTACAGTCAAGATGAGCTCTGAGCATTGAACTAAGAGAGGGAAGAGTGTGACATGTGCTAGCCCAAATTGGACTATTCTTTCAATCCTTCCAATCACCTCTTCTGCAAAAGTCTCAAGAGTGAACTCCTCACAATTGAATGATCCCAAATTAGTATTTGTAACATCGGCCCATCTGAATCTAACTTTCTAGTTGTAAGGGTTGCATCTTGGTGTTATTATCTCAAGGTGTAGGGCAGCTGCTCCACCTTTATCTTCTTTGGCTTTTCTCCCTTTGAGCTTTCATCAACTTTCCCTTCCTTCTGTGAAATGTCTCTAGATATTCCAAACATTGTTTATTCCTCTAAGACAACTATGGATTAGATCAATACAAAGCATGAATATCATCATTAGAAGGTTTTCCTTTCATATTACCCTATCCTTCCCTAGGAAGCCTTTTTATACTTAGTGAAATTTTAAACCCATTGAAAGAAGAACGAAGATATGTATTAGCATTGGAAAGATTCTAGTATTGGCAGGATCGAGGTTGGGATCAACATCGGAATTGGGACTGGGATCGGAACGAAAATCGAACCCATAACATTACATAGTTCCAAGTCTTTCTTCCATTTTGCTTCTACTTCCACCAGTGGAAAGGATGTGGAGCAGAGTCAAAACCTCATTGGGGGTGGGCTTCGAATTCGCCATGAACTCATACCCACATACTTATGGATTGAGTTCGTTCTTGGCTCTGCTTTCACCACTTTATCATCAAATATGAAGCAAACTTAACTAAGCAGCCATAACGATTTAGAATGAGGTCATATGAGAGGACAAGGAGACTTAAAATAAAAGCATGATTCCATTATTGATATGATGAGGTAAGACCAAGCTAGCTAGGGCACAATATTGTAAATAAATAATACACAAACCCTAGTTTGCGTAACCTATGGACTCAAGAAATTAGGGCATCACTAACCCAACATAAAAACTATTGAATCGACATAGGAATAAGATCAAAGGGGTACCTAACATATTTCAAACCCTTTTAAAACTCTCAAGACCCCCCTCAAAAACCCTAAACAAAATTAGGGAATGGTAGTACGAATACCACCAAAATGTGAAAATGACAGTAGACCGACAAAAACAAATAGAATACAAATGAAAAGCAAACAAAAAATGGCAGAAAAAGACAAACCGAAGAAGGCAAAAAAAATGAAATGTTGAAACAAAGCGGAGATTCATGAGAAATCTCTCGTAAACGCACCAAGAACACCACAAAGATCAAATGGGAAAAAAATACATGAAACAAAACAGGAGAAAACCGCCTACCTCAAAACACTACCAAATAGGATGAAAACTCGATCAGAATCTGCTTGCAGGTCCTTGCCCTTTGACCAAATCATCCTTCTCTTCAAATCACTTTATCTTTGGCTTGTTAACAATACTTTGAATAATTGTAATGAGCCAAATAACCTTGATTAAGGTTTTGAATTCAATTTTGCACTTGTGAAGAGCCTATAATTAATGCGATTAATGTGGTTGGTCAGGCACAGAATCAATGTGGGAAAAAGAACATAGCTATCATGCACATTAGAAGTAAAGCGGGCTCAAAATCAAAGTTGGGAAAGAATAAGAAGCTTTACCAAAGTCTCTCATCCTTCACCAACTCTGGTTCTGAGGTAGGGAAGAAGACAATAACAAAACGAGGATGAAGTTGGGACCAAAACCAAATAGAAAACCTTTGGAAAAGTTCCCAGTTCAGGTCCGTTTTCGATTCCATTCCCGTCAAAGACAAAGAAAAATGAAAAGAACAAAGGAGGTGAGACAAGAAGACAAAACGGGA
This sequence comes from Sequoiadendron giganteum, assembly GCA_007115665.2. Taxonomy (NCBI): domain Eukaryota; kingdom Viridiplantae; phylum Streptophyta; class Pinopsida; order Cupressales; family Cupressaceae; genus Sequoiadendron; species Sequoiadendron giganteum. The sequence goes on from CM021100.1 coordinate 766,554,698, forward strand.
TCGGGACCAAAGGAACTGATCCCAAAACAAACAAAGGAACAAAACACAAAGGCGGAGGTAGAACGGGAACCGAACTTGGAACTTTGCAAAAATTTTGAATTCAAGATTCAATCTCGCTTTGATCCCATTGAAAATAACACAACACCAACACAAGGGAACAACAAAAGATAAAGGAGGCAGGACCAAGGAAAAGCTTGCCCCAAAAAAACCATCGAGAAATGACAAAAGGACAAGGAAAACAAATGGGAGTGGAATCAGACCCAAATCCAAACAGGGAACCTTTGTAAGTTCCAACTTTAGATTCCATTTTGGTTATGCTTCCGCCAGAGCAAAAGAAAACAGAGACTTAGGAGGAAAATAGAAACTCCTAAGTCCTAAACAAAAAAACCAAGGACAAACAAAAACAAAGGGGGGCCCATTTTGACCAAAAATGAAAATCTGGGGTGGTTATGCAAGGCATAACACAACTTGCATACTACTTTAAGGTAAAGAGTTGTTAAAGATATTATCCATATCTACTGTACTAGAGTTAATATTAGGAGTGAAAGAGCTATACAACCCAAGATCCACAATGATTACGTTATCGCGAGATGACATGAGTCTTGAACTTCATCTCACTATAGTATTAGCAATAAGACACCAAATAATCATGCAAAGGCTACTAAATGCAAGTGCAATGCAAGCTAAGAAGAATGAGATTATTATAACTAAAATTATGGAAAATAAAATAGAAAGACAATAACAACAAACAAAAACTCAAAAACTGGAGTTTAAATACCAAAAAATGTAATGCAGTATATGAAGAGGGACTAATTTGCCAAAGGTGGCGAATGAGTCCCAATGATGATTGTTTTCAAATTTTTCAAATTTTTTCAATTGAATTTTATGCTTTTTATGTTTTCTGGTATGTATCTAAGATGCAAATGTCGATTTTGACTTATTTTTAATGAAATAAGATACAAAAATGCAATCTAAATGAGCTTTCACTAATACAAAATTTGAAACCCTAGAATGCAAATTAACCAATGCAAATCCTAATGCAATGTTAATGCAAGCCAAATCTAGGATGGAAATGCACTCCAAATCATAATTATGATGCTCTATATGCAAGCTCACCAAAATGAAAGGAAGAAAATTGGAGCCATTTTCACCCTTAGGGTTTGGAACCAAAAGGGGTAACTTTCATTAAATTTCACTCAAGAACAAACCCTTGAGATATCAAAAGAGAAAGAGATCTTGCAAGAGGGTTTTCCTAGGGGTTGAATATGATCTAAATAGAGGTACACCACCAATTTTAGAATTGGAAAATACAATGAAATGCAAAATGTAAGACAAAACCCTAGTTGAATGCAAACTAACTCTAAATGACCTAGAAAGATGAATGAAATGAAACCAAAAATTGTAAAATAGAAAGTGTGCACCTTGAAAATTGGAAATGGTTGAATGGAGGTATGAATCACTAAAAAATATATTATCAATGCTGACTGGGACTCATTCACCAAGCTAGGTGAAATAGTCTTGTTTCTAGGAAACTGTGCAAGAACAAAAATCTACGAAAAGAGTGTCTAGATTTGTAAAATCCTAAAACTATACTGGAACTGGGAATCATTCACCAAAAGTGGCAAATCAATCTAGTTGGGATTTTTTTCAACTTCAAAATTTGATTCTTCTCTACTTTGTCTCCTCTACTCTTCCTGATTAGTTTTCGGATCCAAATCTCCGATTTGCAATCTATAGGTGGTCTCCAAAGATCTCCAAGGCTTGATGACCACTTTGAAAACTTTGAATGATTTTCAACTTCTCTCCAATCTTGCTCCTAAGGAAATATGCAACCTATACCTACAAATAACACACAAAGGAGAGGGAAAAATGTTGTGGGGTTAGTGAATAGGGGTTTTCCTTGGTCAAACCCCTTGTTGGTAATTAAACCTTGAAATGAAAGTAAATATGAATGGAGAATGATTAATGAATAAAAGACAATGTTGCAACTCACCAAAACCTAGCAATAAGTTGCTACAAATATGCTTCAAATGGCTACAAGGGATGTGGTTCTTGACTCTTTCTTGAATGATGTTGATCTTTCTTGAAACACTTCCTTGAATCACAAACTCTACATCATAATTGTTAGCAGAATAATAAACATGATGAATGGAATCCTTGACATGATGATTGGCACTTGAATTCTGCTCTAAAATTCTTGATAATCTACCCTTGATTTCTCTTGTGAATGTTCAAATTCTCTTGTGAATTATCTTGAATGCTAGATATGAAAATGAGTGAAAGAACCTTGTATTTATACTCAATTATAGAAGAATTCCTGAAATTACAACACTACAAGCCAACATCAGATCTAGGAGAATAAAACCTTTCCAAAAATTTGAATTAAATTTTATTTTGGGCACACGGGACTCATTTTCCCAAGGTGGCAAATGAGTCCCATCAGACATAATGTATGAGACCAAAAACTAAAAGTGGTTAGAAATGTGTGAAAACTGGTTTGAGGCCAAAAGATCCAGATGGGACCCATTCACCCAATGTGGGGAATGAGTCCCAGATCCCTAAATTTGGGCTACACAAGATAGAAACACTTGAATTATAATTGGTTACTAATTGGTTTTAGGATTATCATCAAAAAGATGCAATAAATGAGGCTTGTGGATGCAAAATAGGGTCAATTAAAGCATGAAAGCCCAATTATTAATGATAAGACTAGAGAAGTGTGAAAGTGTGTTACAACACTATAACACTCCAAATAAGGCAAGATTAGGGTTGATTTTGACTAAAAATAAGTTTATTATGCTTATTTATTTGATAAAACCCTAGAAAAATGCGAAAGTGAGTTACTAAAATTTAGCAAGGTACCATTAAAATCCATTAGTTCACAAGTGCCCAAGACCTGATGTGAATGTTTCATCTACATTACAACACTAAATCAAGTAAACATTAAGCCAAAATCCACAAGGAGGGCCCAAACAAGTGTGAAAATGTAAAGGGATACATTTTTCTACACTACAAGGAATCCATGATCCATGCCTCCATAATCCTTCTATTTTGACCATTGATTAACCTTTTTGATCTTAACCCTTCATTTCTCATTTTCTCTCCTATAAATAGGTCACTATTTGGAGACAAATGGATCCATATTTTAACATCAAAGTTATGCTATTAATATCACTTGCAATTGCACTCACATTTAACCTCATTTTAGCTTATTTTAATTGCATCATATTAGCTTACCTTCCATTAATGGCTTCCATGATAACATAAATGCATCCATTTAGTATTATGTAATTATGGTTTGAATCTTTTTTAGCTTAAACTTAATTTAGATTATCTTTGCATATACCCATATCAATCATCTTAGCCTACATCATGTTAAAATAGCTTGCATCATGTTTATTTAGCTTTAAATCATGTTTTATCACACTTCTCACAATGGTTTCATTAGTTTTCTTCAATAAAACTGATTGAAACAAGCTCATTATCCAAGGGATTAGGAAATGGTCGCCATTCCACATTAATGTGACACCACTCCCCCAATAGGATAAGTTTCAATGTCTTAGATTAGAGGTTTGCCAAGCTTTCATTATTTAGAATGTTAGTTTTAATGTATTCTTTGTCTTTGTTTACAGTGAATGATCTTATTGGGATTGATGCTTAGTGTGTTAAACATGCCTTGAATTTTTATGGATCGGGTGTAGTTAATCTATACTATGTCATTGGTCACATTTTGGCCTATCTTGGTTTGTCCATTGATCTATGAAACATTGATAGACATTGGGGACAGGTTATTGCACTCTTGTTTTCAAATAAATCTTGATCCATGTCTCATATCTCACAATGTGACATTGACATTATGATCTACGTATCATTTTCCTCAAAATCTCATCGAAAATCCAAAAAAACTGACAAAATCATCAAAAATCCAAAACATCCAAAACACATCAAAATCCCTAAAAAGGTCAAACATCAAAAATCCAAAAATGACACCCTTGTCAAACTACGAGTCTCTAAGATGGAACATAGGAAAGGCCATCATTGATGTGCCCCTAAGACACCCTAGGTTATTCCTGTAGGTGACCGTCATAATAAATTGACACCCCTCAATTATTCATGTCTCATCATCAATAAGTCAAGTCAGTTGAACTACGAGGCTTCTACATGTATAATATAGGCAACGTTGATCTTTGATAAGCCCCCAAGGCCCCTAGGATAGTCTTTTAGGTTAGGTTCTTGGTCGAAATTCAGAAAACCCCTAAACATTCATAAAACCTAGAAAAACACATAAACATTCAAAATCTCAGAAAACCTCTAAATAGTTGAAAACTTAGAAAACAAAAAAAATGAAATTTGAAAAACCCAAAACATTCACATAAATAAACTCAAAAAGACCAAAAACAATCTCAAAAACATTGAAATATTCCAAAATACCAAAACCATCCATCCCATTTTGCTTTCACCCATAATTAAACCTTCATCCATAATAAATTGATCATCCTCTTCAACCTTTAGCAAAACAAGTAGAAATCAATTATCACAAGTCGTAAAGTGAAAACCTAAGTGTCAAAATCTAAAGTCTAGATCATAGGTAAATGAGTTGGTGGAGTTTGTATCAATATCTTATCACACACCTCATCCTAATCAAAACAACTAATCAACGTGCTAGGATGCATCCTTCCTATGATGGACATTAGTATCAGACATCACCTTACCTAAATTTAAACTTGGAAAGAGATATATATAACACTAATCATTTTTCTTTGATCTTTTCTTATTATTTATCTTAATAACCCATTCTGAGGACCTCTCGATGATTTCTATCAAAATGATTTAGAGAGAAAGGAAATATTCATCGATCATAATCTTTTGTTTGTTGTGCTTGTGGGTATTCTTGTAAAATAATCTTGGCGCATACTTAGTTGTGTATAGGGAGGTTATTTGGAGTAGATTGTTGACTATTGTATATGCTTTGGTTATATATATTATAAACTTCTAAACCACATTCCGATGAGGCTTCTATATGTCAAGGTGTGAATAAGAACTATACTATTTATTTGTTGAGTCATAGTCCATTACGCTATATACAACGCCATCCCAGTTATCGATACCTTGATGCATTGTGTCTATTTTTATATCAAAAAAATGGAATGAAGAAAATTCTCAAGCCTAGATATGAGAAAATTCATCGTCATCTCCATCTCGTCACCATCTCTAATAAAGTCTCAAAGACTCATGGAATTGTTGAACCTCTTAATCAATATCAAAATCAATGGTCAATCCATTTCATTCTTCTACTTCTATCCATCTTATTCTTCTTATTCTTCTAACCTACTAACATTTTTATTTGAGCATCAAATCTATGTGATCCACATAAAAATATACATGAGGCTACCCATATCCGATGACTATCTATACATCATGAAATCCATCTACATCAATATCTAAGCTAGAAAAACAAAAACCCCTCTTTTGTTAGGGAATAATGGGGCATCTATATCATCTTCAACTCAACAATCTAAAAAGTTGCAGCTCCTTGATCCAAAAACAACCTAAAATCTTGGCATCTCAAGAATAAGTCTGATCTTCTCCTATCATGAGCCCAATCAAAACACATTTCATTTTTTTGATAGATCTATCGAGGGGGAAACCAACCATCTTTATATCGATATCAAATCATCTAATGAATTTTGTTCCTAGCCTTGCTAGAAAATATTGATCAATCTATCAAATCAACTATCATTGGGATATATCATTCCCTATCAATCCTCTTGTTATTCAACATAATCCTTGCCTTGTTGTGAATCCTCAACAATACCATCAATCAATCAATTGGATCAATTAAATTTAGCTTGGCTATCAACATCTCAAAGAGATCATCGATATTTGTTTCTGCATCATCATCAACATCAAAATCAGCATCAGTCTTTGAACCAATGCAAAAAGTACATTGCTTCAAAAAGGGGAAAAAAGTAGACACCTAAAAATGTCTCGATGGATCACATTGGCTAATTAACATAATTTCATCCTAAAACCCTTTCTCTTTTCACTTAATTGGTTAAATTATCCTAGCTATTTAATTAATTATGTAATTTTCATCTATTAATCTAATTAATTTAATTAGGTTAATTCATCCCCTTTCATGTTGAAATTTCATCTTATTAAATTAAATACATCAAGTTATTTAATTTCAATCCCTAAGTCCTCTTATTTAATTAAATAACCATAAGTTTTTTAAATTAAATATCATTTCACTTTCCCCTTTTTCATTAAATCATTTATTCAATGAGTATCATGAAATTCCCCAAATTGACATAATTAAAAACTGTGTTTTAATTATCAATTACTAATAAATTTAATTCCCCCCACTTACAAAGGAATATTCCAAGGGAATATTCCTACTTTGCACATTCCTCTAAAAAGGGAATATTCTCATGGAATATTCTTTCCCCTTTTTGCATAGTAAAACTTTGTTTTAATTTGTTAAATATCTATTTTCCTCACCCATGAGAATATTCTCTTTCTTCACTCATTTGAAAAATGGAATATTATTTTTTGAAACAAACGTAGAAGACTTCATGTGCAAGTTAACTTACAAGACTTCTTGTGCAAGTCTTGAAATTGTGTTTGTTTGGATTAATGTGAGCCCTTGATTAAATATCATCTTGCATTTTCAACCTTGATGTGAATACATGATCCATGCCACAATCTTCCTTCCTTTTTGACCATTGATTAACCTTTTTGATCTTAACCCTTCATTTATCATTTTCTCTCCTATAAATAGATCGCTATTTTGAGACAAATAGATCCATCTTTAACATCAAAATTATGTTGTTAAAATCACTTTCATTTGCACTCACATTTAACCTCATTTTATCTTATTTTAATTTCATCATATTAGCTTAGCTTCCATTAATGGCTTCCATGATAACATAAATTCATTCATTTAGTATTGTGTAATTAGGGTTTGAATCTTTTATCTGAAAATTCATTTAGATTAGCTTTGCATATACCCATATCAATCATCTTAGCCTGCATCATGTTAAAATAGATTGCATCATGTTCATTTAGCTTTAAATCATGTTTTATCACACATATCACAATGGTTTCATCAGTTTTCTTCAATAAAATTTATTGAAACAAGCTCATTGTCCAAGAGATTGGGAAAGGGTCATCATTCCACATCAATGTGACACCACTCCCCCAATAGGATAATTTTCAATGTCTTAGATTAGAGGTTTGTCAATATTTCATGATTTAGAATGCTGGTTTTAATGGTTTCTTTGTCTTTGTTTACAATGAATGATCTTATTGGGATTGATGCTTAGTGAGTTAAATATGCCCTGAATTCATATGGATCGGGTGTAGTTAATCTATACTATGTCATTGGTCATAAATATGAAATTAGGGGTGTTTATTTGTACCCCACAAACACAAGTTTTATTATATTGGTTTAATACATGAATACCTTAGGTAAAATTCTAAATTCCCATAAACATAATAAAAATTGATATCAAAATGGGATATTCACATAATCTAACAATTATAGCCAAGATCTATCATCGTTCTTTAATAACATTAATTTTGGTAATATTTTATCTATTTCCATTTTAATAGATTTGGGGACATGTGATAATATTATTCTCTAAAGTATCATGATCAAAACCAATAACTTACTTAAGGCATTACAAATGTCTTAAAACCTAAATTTACACCAATATTGCATTAATAAATAAGGATGGTGCCACTAAATAGGTACAAGAAATGTAGTACTTTTAAAGGGATTGAAAGATAGTTACAAAGAGGTTTAATATATATATATATATATAATCTTCCCAAATATATGACACTAAAGTGAGAATTATATGTTTATCTTTAGAGGGCATACAATCCAAAAAAAAGAAATCTTGTGCACAAGGGAAGATCTCAATTGCATCTTTCAACAAGAGCTTCCAATATTTTAAAATCCACTCATGCAAGTTGTTTAATATTTGGTCCAATTTAATTGAATTTATCTATTAAATAATGTTAAATCAAGGATTGATCACACTCATCCACTTCTTTGTTGTGATTGAAGATTACCTTAAATACCTTATCCACTTTTTTGTGAGCATAACAACTTTCTAGATTTTAGACATGAATACTTTTAAGCCTTCACATTGTAAACCATGAGTTGAGATAGTAGAATTATTCATAGAGATCATGTTGTAGAAAATATTTTTGTTCTTCTACATATTTATAGATGATTAATCCCACAAATCACATATAAAAATTCTTTCAAGGAGGTGGGTGATGATATTAGATTAAAGGAGGCATTTATCTACCCTTGAAAACCTTAATGGAGTAACCCTTTTACTCTATTAAATCCCCAAAATCACCACCCAAAAGGTTTCAAGATAAAAAACATATTATGTCAGAGAAACATTAAGGGTTCACAATGAAATGCCACCACCACAAAAGCTACCGACATCCCCTATAGACCTAATTTCAAAGATATTGTCTCGATACAAAAATGATTGTATGAAATTGAGTATAGTGAATAGAGACACAAGCATGCCTAAGAATAATTATAAAAAAATAAAAATTATTCTCATTTATGTACATAAATAATAAAAATAATTTTAATTTATTTTTCTTAGTTTTTAGAACTTTTAAAAATAAAAATATAAAGCATTTTGACACATTATATTTTAAGAGGGTTTATCATTTAGAAATAAAAAAAGGAAAAAAAATACACCATGAAATTTGAAATAATGGAATTGTTGTTTAGGAATTGAAATTTTAATTATAGGTGAACTAGGTAGCTATAATTATATAGTTTCTTCCTTTTAAAATTTTTTTTATCGGTTAATAGCTATTGGGGGTAGCACCCTTTATATTGATTTCAAAAAATATTTACATTGATCATCCTGCAGACTCTTTTGCCATGCAGATAATCCATATTGTAGAAACTTGCTGCAACAACCCAAAAAAATATCAAAAAACCCATCCCCCAAACATATCTACTTCTAGGGATTACAATGAAAACATTTTTTGCCACTTGAGCTCATTGAATTTTGGTTGTAGGTATTTTATCAACCATAATTTCTCCAAATTTTTGTCACCTAAATAGAGAAAACTATAGATTTGGTAAAAGTAGAAAATTACTCTCAACTTAAGTTGCCATCAACACCAAATTTGATGCCTTGCAGTTATGTCTTAATTTGATTTAACTCATTCTTATAGATTTTTTTTTCTTGTTTTGCACTTCATGCCACTCTTTTTCCCCATCCTCATTATTTTGCAAACTTGTGGGGCCATTAGTTTGAGATACTACTAGTGAAACATCATCTGAAATGGATGAATTCATGTCACCTATTGTAATTTTTCAAGGAGGCTTAGATTTTGGAACCGAGATTCCAATCTGAGGAGCTATGTCTGATGGATTTACACTTCCTATGTCTATTTGAAGAGGCTTCTTTTTGTCCACTTTTTCCTTCGAAGAGTGATCCAAAGCTTGAGGTTCTTTTGTATTTCCAACCACAATATTAGGGATAGAACAATGCCTCAATGATGATTCTAATTCTTTAGCCATCGCTTTAATTGAATAATGGTGTGGGAGGGCATCGGACCACCAAGATTGATGTGCTAAATATTTAACAATTTTGGAGCAAGAATTTTCCATGTGACCTATTTCAAATCACTTCCTACAATGGAAAGACAAACCTTCATAATCCAAAAGTTGAGTCCAACTATGATTTGCAAATTTGAAAGTGATATCCACAGGTAGTTCCTTTTGTTGTGTCCATGTCAATAAGGATTTGGGTAAATGTTGTGTGGGTGAAATTGGAAGTGTTAGAATCTTCTACCAGGAAGCAACCCAATGAATCGCCAATTGATTGAAATCAATCAATAAACTAGAATTATAATGGAAGATTCCATAGACGGATCCAAATAGGCTTCACAAAGAAGGATTTGGTGGCTGGATTATATTCTAGAAACCATGGTTTGAGAAGAAGTACGATTTTCCCCCAGCACCACTTATCTTGCAGAATAGCATCCCTATCCAGTCTCCAATCAAACACCATAATAAAAAATCCTTAAGCATAGGAGTAGACTTCTACATTTCCTTTGAGCATAGGTTTCCATGCCAAAGAGATCCATTTATGTAAATTTGGTAATTTTGGCCATGTTGGTGTTTTTTCCTGCTAAGCCTGGGTCTCCTCTAAAGGGGTGCCATGCCTTATATTCAAGAAATTCCTAGGCTAGAAGGCCAACATAATGAGTAAAGATTATAAGGCCTTTACGCCTACTCTTTAGGCTCTGTGAGACCAAGGAGGGTGTCCCTTACTGTGTTCATCTGATATTCAAAACCTCAAGAACACTTCAACACACAGATTTTTCCCTACTAAGTGTAAATAGACATTATTCATCAAGGTTTGATCGACCTTCAAAAAAATAACCACTAAGTTTCTAGGAACACTGGTATATACGAGACTTACATCTCACCATGGATAAGATTTGAATTAAGTAATGTTCCAACCTTGAATCCACAAATAGGTATTTTTTTTATTTTATTAAACTATAAGAATTCCCAATGAATAATCCAGTTGCTCATCAAATTGGGAAAGAGTCAAGCATGAAATATTCAGTCATACACAATATTTAACCCTAAAATGAGTGGACCATCTTCACAATGTATTACATCATAAAAATTCATAGTACTTAAAGTATCACTTCCTACCAAATCCTTAGTACATTATCACAGACCTACAACTCTCTCCCAAGAATTTGATTAAATCTTTGATTTAAGGCAAGAAATAGAATCATCCATTCAAACGAACCATTGAAGATAAACGAAATTGTGCTTGATACTTTCATTTATAGTCTGTAATAACAATACACAAAAGAGAACATACTTTATTTTGTAGATTTCTTTTGATATTAGTAATTTGCATAGAACAATTTAAGACTATTTCATACATAAACCCTACCCAAGACAATTTGTGGTAGATTCATCAAGAATTCTACATTGTGCATGTTTACTATACCCTACCTAGACCTTACTAGATTCAAAAATCCAACCTTTGTAATGACTCTTGAAATCTCTTTTATAACTCAAGAGAGAAACAATCAAGACACAAGAGAGAAACAAGCATTGAACTCATTACAGTCACATTTCATCATAATTTCATTTCAAAAAAAAATTTCATTCGCATTTCAAAAATCCCAAATGATTAGATGCAATCATTTATCGTGTAGGGGAATCAAAATTTGTAACAACTAGCCGATGTTACCCCACCTATTTTAAAATGCCATTAAGGCCCCGCCATCCATATCCACATTGAACCAAAAGGGAACCAACACACATTGTGATAAAAAATTAGAAATCCAGAAAATCATCATCTAGAGATCAAACTAGCACCAGGGCCACGATACTTGCACCCACTTCAAATCCTTGCCACAGTAGGAGGAAAAACCATTGCTCCTTCCTCATCACCAGCACATTTCTCAAAACTAGAACTAGTAACATCACATGGCGCCATCATGAAAATTGGAGAAAGTGTGAGGACCTCTTCATTCACACCAGCCATCTCGATCAACACCACAAGGAATTTTCCATAATCAAAGTTGGTCTCTATGTCACTATCACTAGGGCTATCAAAAAAATTAATGGGTGAATTCTTCCTACCTATAGAACCGTGACCATACCTTAATTTGGCCTTTGATCTCTGCTCAAAATTTGTAGACCTTTCCTCTTGGCCACACACCACCTCTTCTATAATTCTAGCTTGGCCTTCCAGCTGAGAGTTGCACCTAGTAACCACTAGGATGGGCTTTGTGCATTCCATCTTTAGGCTAGGAGAGCCTTGAAGAATACTCTATCCATGCGATTTCATGTCATCACCTGACCTTCGAACATTAACTTTGGCTGACCTACGCACAAAAGATGGAGAAGTGCTCGACCTACTCATCTTGCAATGATAAACAAAAACTTCACAAAAGCAATCACTAATCACAAAAAATCAGACTCCCAATTGCTACGATGAAAATGATGACCCTTCATCCATATTTATGAGAAAATTGATGATGTTGATCATCAATACTCCAAAGGAGCATGAGCGAGTGAGTGATTATTTGTTGGCATCTGTTTCATCACTGGTAATTCCCAGATACATGGAAATCGGTGTACCATTCATCATAATTGCCAAGAAGTGGTTCTTCACACGAATGGAGATCAAGATGATATCCTCTAAAGAGAATACACCATTAATTCTCACCATTTGTAGCGCCTAAATGACCATCACATGGCCAATTCTGTACTTTGAATATGAGCCATCGATCAATCACCGAGATGGCACTTTGGATGACTCAAATCGAGTCAAATATATTTGAAAATTCCATGTTGTCACATGGAAAGTCATCAACCAATGGTGTCTTTCCTAGTCAAAAGACACCTTTGTCACCTACGGGCCCCATGCAGCCTTCATACACCACCAATAGAGTCCACGTGTCACCACCACCCACAACACGCAGAGTGTTAGGTGACATTATTTAATACTCAGTGTGACACGTGCTCTATGACTCAGATTTGATCAGATGTTATGTTGGATCCGTTGATTTACTACCAGCTAAGACCATGTCGATAGTGGGGATTGGGTCCCACTTGAATTGGAGGATGTGTGGTGCAATTACAAACACCACGTGGCCCAGCCAAAATTCATTTTTTAAATATTGTGTGACGTGTGTACAAGGGCCTATATTTTGATCATTAAATTTGACAAATCGGATTTTATGCATGTGCACATATTGTTTGTTATAAGGAAGGGTGCATGGATAGGCAACAGGCAACAACCCCTCGAAAAATTAAAGACTTAAGACATAAGTCTTTAAAAGGTGAGATATTTTCGGTCGATCATGAAATATTTAAAATTTGACAAACCCGATGACTGATGGGCTTAGGCAAAGGGGTCAGTAATGACAATGAGCCAAATGACATAGGTTGTTACTAAAACGACTGACAACCTAGTGAAGGGGGTCAATGAAGAAACATAACGTGAGGGCTTAAGGCCCAATAAATTTGGAAAGTGTGAAACAAGGGAATTAGACCCTAAAACCCTAGGTTGAACCATCAACACAAGGGTGAAAGATCATGAAAATTTTCAAGGAACCAACCAGAAAATGTCTATTTTTAAAAACTCTATTAGTGGAAATAGCTCAGGGATGCATACCCCTAGTGGGTATGGCAAGAATCTAGATCTTAGGTAGAACCAGACCAACACAAAGAGACAAAAACTAGGAACCTATCTAGAAAAAACAAGAAGACACAACAAATAGGAAACATAGCAAACCTATATGCAAAAATTTACATAACTATACAAGGTTTCCTCTGTTAGTAAAAATCATCCAATTACACTAGCTTCAATTTGTAAACTTGGTGCATCAAGGGTTTCCAATCTTTGGATCCAAACCTTTCCTTTGTCAAAGGCCTTCTTTACACACACCTGCATTGGATGAGTACTCATAGTAGACAATTCCCACCAATCTACATTATTATGATAGATACCAATGATCCCCCATGTCTCAGCACTGCCTTGTTTACCAATCTCAAGCTTGTCAAGTTGAAGTGGAAAGAGGAAAACCCATATTCCACTTGATCACACTCATCCTACATCTCAAATTTAGAATATTCAAGGACATTGTGCATCAAACCAAGACCATAGTCTTTTGAAGCACTAGATAAGAAAGATACAGATTCAAGAATGTCTTCACCCTGCCTTACATAAATACCATTCTTGCTTAATGGAAAAAAATTCATAATGATTGCCAAAAGGTGAGGAGCATCAACAAAAAAGTCAACCACAAATTCATGTTGGCTGACATCACACCCAACATTTTTTTTCTGCCCAACAGATGATCCAAATTGCCATTCATCATTGATGAGCCCCAAAGCTAATTTAAAATCTATTTGTGCATCAAAGTATGCAGCTCAAACACTAATTATTGAGGCTCTTTCTTCATTAGTGTATGCACCACTCATGAAGCATTTACCTTTAGACTCAACATTTACACCTTGAAAAGTGACACCAATGTTCTTACATCCTTCATCACCTCTAACTTCAAAGTGCTCCTCACCTTGTAACTGGAGTACTTGCAAGTCATTGTCACAAAATGAGTTATACTTTTGGGAGAAACATTCAAATACCCTAGTTTCCTCTTGGTCTTCAAATTCATTCTCCATAGTAGTGCCAAATGTGAAAGCTTCATAAAAATTCTTATTAATAAACCTGCTAGTGCACTGCTTATATCCATTCCCTAAACATACATTCAAAGCATCATCAAAATCCTCAAAAAGAGGATTGTTCTTGTACCAACCACTAAACTCATTTTTAGCAACTGGCACAGATGAAGATTCATCAAAAAGAGGGTTTTCTATTACATTCACTTATGTTCAGGAAACTTCTACCCCTTTTAGATGAGAGTGTAACCTCTGCAACCTATCACCACATGTAGAATCCTTGCAGACTTCTGAAATAGGGAATCCCTTAATTTTTTAAGGATATTCATATTCAACAAAAGAAAGGCATGACTCTGTATCATCATCACCACCACAACATGTGAATTCACCAATAGAAAGACTCCATTCAGATCCCTCAAACTGGATATCATAATATCTACTATTAATATATTGATCATTAGTAAAAGACTAGTCATTATCAACATTAAAATCATAGCTATTGATCAAATCAATTGATGGTGCAACCATTCAGACCTCATCCAACTCTTCATCCTTTATTACCTCCCAAGAGCCTAATTCAGACACATCATACCCTTCATCACAATAGAGGTCATCATCCTCACCACTGTAGTGATAATCAGTCCATATAACATTAGTGAATTTGTTGTAATTATTTTGTTCTAAATCACTTTCTTCACCAATTTGCACTACTTCTTTCTTCTCCCTAGCAAGATTAGGATCACTATTTCCCAGAAGCATCTAATGTTGTGAATGGTTGCTCCCAATTCATTTTGCCAATTTTATCCAGTCAACTATTTGTCCTAGACTTTCAAGATTTAATTCATTTGGCAACATACTTGTTCCTGACTAGTATATTTCACAAAAAAAATTCAATGCACATTGACTCTTTAGGTCTGACACTTTTTGGTATTTCCAACAACACATCCATAAACCTATGGAATAGGTCATGGGGAAACTCACCTTGACCTCTTCTTATATCACATAATCTTCTAGCATGAGAAACATGATCAACCCTTCTTGAAACTTGAGGGTTTTTCTCCTGGGGCTCACTATGATCAACACACTGTGGTGATGGAGGAAGTGGAACGACATGAGTTATATCTTCTTGGAATGATTCTTCCATGGTTGATTCATTAACTGTAGTTGCACAAGATGTGCCAAAATGACCAACATTATTAGCTAAACATCCTTTCATTATTGAATAGTTAAGGTTGTTTTCAATGTCCATAGCTATTTGATATGCTTGGCACAGTGTTATAGGCTCTTTATCTCTCAATAGATAGCCCGTATTTTTGTCAAAATCACCTAGATACACAACCAAACACTCTGCATCATTTGGTCTTATGCTTTTTGGAATATCCCTTATTGCCTTTGTAAATATAAGATTGAAAGCAGGGACCAATTCATCTTCATTTCTATGGATTTCGATAAAGTTCTTTCTCACCACACCTAGATTTATACGTTCACCAAATTATTCTACAAAGGATACCTTAAATTAATTCCATGAAACTATAGAACATGCTAGTAAATATGAGAACCAATCTCTAGCATAATCCTTCAAATATTGAACAAAAAGTTTCATGACAACATCCCCATGATTTACCTCATAATATCCCATCAAATCAATAAATGTATGCAAATGCTTAAAAGTTGATTCAAAACTCTGCCCTGTGAACTTGGGAAAATATTTCCTAACATTTTTAGGAATTAGGTTCGAAAAAAATTTAATACCACTAAAAGCCAATGGCATATATCTTTCAATAACAAAATCCCTTTGAGGGAATGATAAAACGTATTTGCCCTACATAATTTTACTTGATATTTTAGAGGGAAAACCATTCAAGGGTAAAATTTAAAAGTAATAACATAATTCTCATATCATTACTGACATTACACATTACACAATTAGAAGTATGAAAATAACTAATACTATTCCCTTTCTTGATGCAATTTCATCCAATAGGGAACCATTTATCATCTCAAGTCTTGAAGCTTTCATAAACTACTCTCAAACAGAATAATGCTTTCTTTAAATTTATGAGAATACCTAGAAACTTGTAGCAGCTAACAACCTTTCATCCCAACAACACATTTTGAAGCTCGGGGAATTGTCTTCACTTCTTCAACAAGCTCTCAAGCTAGAGTCACCACCTCCTTTACAGAGGATTGAACTTCAAAGAAACATGAAGTCCCTGCATAAGTAAATCTCGTTCTGGGTTGTCTCCACTAGTGGAATCATTCATAAAATTCAAAATCTTGCTACAACCAAGACCTTTCTAGGTTCTCAAACATTCAATATTTGAACAAAATATTCAGACCCGCCAAATGCTTGACTCTATGGTACTACCATATGCACCTGAGATTCTTTCTTTTATAAATTTCTCAGAGTTCTTCCCAGTAGAGTGGCCATTTCTATTGGTGTTTTTTCCTGCTAAACCTGAGACTCCTCTAAAGGCATGCCATGCCTTATATTCAAGAAATTCCTAGGCTAGAAGGCCAACATAATGAGTAAATATTCTAAGGCATTTACTCCTACTCTTTAGGCTTTATGAGACCAAGGAGGGTGTCCCTTATTGTGTTCATCTGATATTCAAAACCTCAAGAACACTTCCACACATAGATTTGTCCCTACTAAGTACAAATATACATTATTCATCAAGGTTTGGCTAACCTTCAAACAAATAACCACTAAGTTGCTATGAACACTGGTATATACGAGACTTACTTCTCAACATGGATAAGATTTGAATTAAGTAATTTTACAACCTTGAATCCACATATATGTATTTTTTGATTTTATTGAACTGTAAGAATTCCCACTGAATAAGCTAGTGCCTCATCAAATTGGGCCGGATTCAAGCATGAAATATTCAATCATACACAATATTTAACCCTAAAATGAGTGGACCATTTTCACAATGCATTACATCATAAAAATTCACAGTACTTAAAGTATCACAGACCTACGACTCTCTCCCAAGCATTTGATTCATTATTTGAGTTAAGGAAAGAAATGGAATCATACATTCAAATGAACCATTAAAGATAAACAAAACTATGCTTGATACTTTCATTTATAGTCTATAATAACAATACACAAGAGAGCACATACTTTAATTTTGTAGATTTCTTTCGATATCAGTAATTTGCATAGAACAATGTAAGACTATTTCATACATAAACCCTACCCAAGACAATTTGTGGTAGATTCATCAAGAATTCTACATTTTGTGCATTTACTATACCCTACCTAGACCTTACTAGATTCAAAAAACTGACCTTTATAATGAGCTTGAAATCTCTTTTATAACACAAGACATCAACAAGCATTGGGTTCATTACAGTCACATTTCATCATAATTTCATTATATAAAAAAAAATCATTCACATTTCAAAATCCCCAAACGGTTAGGTGGAATCATTTACCGCACAGGGGAATCAAATTTGTAACAAGCCAGTGTTACCCCACCTATTTCAAAATGCCATTGAGGCCCCACCATCCATATCCATATTGAACCAAAAGGGAACCAACACATGTCGTGATAAAAACTAAAAAACCAGAAAACCATCATCTAGAGACCAAACTAGCACCAGGACCATGGTACTTGCACCCACTTTGCATCCTTTCCATAGTAGGAGGCAAAACCACCACTCCTTCCTCATGACCAACACATTTCTCAGCACCAAAACTACTAAAATCACATGGTGCCATCACAAAAATTGGAAGAACCACGAGGACCTCTTCATTCACACCAGCCATCTTAGTCAATGCCACAATGAATTTTCCATAATCGGAGTCGGTCTCCATGTCACTATCACTAGGGCTATTATAAATATTAATGGGTGAATTCTACCTACCCAGAGAACCATGACCATACCTTAATTTGGCCTTTGATGTCCGCTCAAACTTCATAGACCTTTCCTCCTGGCCACACATCACCTCTTTCGTAATTGCCGCTTGGCCTTTTAGCCTAGAGCTACAACTGGTAACCACTGGGATGGGCTTCGTGCATTCCATCTTCAGGCTAGGAGAGCCTTGAAGACTACTCTATTCATGCGATGGAATTTCATCACCCGACCTTCGAACATTAACTCTGGTTGACCTACACACAAAAGATGGAGAAGCGCTCGACCTACTCATCTTGCACCGATAAATAAAAACTTCACAAAAGAAATTTCCAATCATAGAAATTAAAACTCCCAATTTTTGTGATGAAAATGATGACCCTTCATCCATATTTATGAGCAAATTGATGATTTCAATCATCAATACTCCAAAGGAGCACGAGCAAGCGAGTGATTATTCGCTGGCATCTATTTCATCACCATTAATTTGTAGGTACATGGAAATCAGTGTACCATTCATCATAATTTCTAGGAAGTGTTTCTTCACACACATGGAGATCAAACTGATATCCTTTGAAAATCATACACCATTAATTTTCCCCATTTGTAGTGCCTAAACGACCATCACATGGCCAATTTTGTACTTTGAATCTAAGCCATTGATCAATCACCGAGATGGCACTTTGGATAACTTAGATCGAGTCAAAGATATTTGAAAATTCCATGTTGTCACATGGAAATTCATTGACCAATGGTGTCTTTCCCAATTAGAAGACACATTTGTCACTTGTGGGCCCCATCTAGCCTTCATATGCTACTAGTAGAGTCCACATGTCACCACTACACACACCACACATAGTGTTAGGTGACATTATTTAATACTCTGCATGTCACATGCTCTACGACTAAGATTTGATCAGACGGTACATTGGAGCCATCAATCTATCGCCAGCTAAGACCATGTTGATAGTGCGCATTGGGTCCCACTTGAATTGGAGGACGTGTGGCACAATCGCAAACACTACACGTCCCAGCCAAAATACATTTTCTAAATACTGCACAGAATGTGCACAAGGGCTTGGATTTTGGTCATTAAATTTTATGGCTCGGATTTTATGCATGTGCACATATTGTTTGTTGTAAGGAAGGAGCCATGGGCTAGGCAACATACAACAACCCCTCAAAAAATTAGACTTAAGACATAAGTTTATAAAAGGTGAAATATTTAGGGCCAATTATGAAATATTTAAAATTTGACAAACCTAATGATCGATGGGCTTAGGAAAAGGGGACGGTACTGACAGCGAGCCAAATGACACAAGTTGTTACTAAAACAATTAGCAACCTGGTGAAGGGGGTCAACGAAGAAACAAAACGCGAGGGCTTAAGGCCCAATAAATTTGGAAAGTGTGAAACAAGGGCATTAAACCCTAAAACCCTAGGTCAAACCATCAACACAAGGGTGAAAGATCATGAAAATTGTCAAGGAACCAACCAAAAAAATTATATTTTTAAAAACTCTATCAGTCCAAAGACAATTGAATTGCCCAATCAAACCATTAGAAGCAAAAAATTATTCCCCCTCTATAACCTCCTTCTTAGGTTTATTAGAGAAAACCAAAATGGGAGAGGAAGAAGCCCTCTTGATAAGGGTTCTAGGATTGGCCATATAGGTCCCAAATGCATCATTTGATTGGTTTCCCTTCAAAGGGTGAGCATCCCAATCCATAGACTTAAATTTCTTCTCCTAATATGAACCAACAGTAACATCCCTAAAGGAGGGACCATGCATGTTTTTTAATGTCATTGGGCTAGTAGACCCAATCACTAAGTCAAAATTTAGATTTTAAATTCCTGAGAGAGGATTTTGAGGATCCCTATTGTTGTTTGGGCCCACCATTCTCATATCCCTAGCTGACCTAGGGAACGCCCAAGGTATTCTCATAACCCTAGCTAATCTAGGGCATTCCCAAGGTGTTTGCATGGAAGACCACCCAACCCCATCAAAAACCAATGACCTATTCCTATCACAAGCTTGAAGGATAGCATAGGGGTTTGTGTCGTTCACTAGAGAGCGAGCAGGTTGTAGTAATGGAGAGGTTGTAGAGGCAGCAAAACCAGAAGAAACTGACATACTTTCAATAGTGAGATGAAATGATGATCAATCTTCTTTTTAAATTTTATTTTTATTAATTTAATATTTTTCTTATTATCATAATATATTTTTAAATATTTATATACTAGATAGATTTAAAATAAAATTATAAATGGTTATTTTAGTTATTTATATCATAGATTTAAGATTATTTAGTCAATTATATTTGTATAGATACTAAAATCTTCTCACTTTTCACTCAATAAATGATTCATCTTAACTTAATTAATCCACCTTCACCAAAATAAAATTATTTAAATAACCCTTATTATATTAGTGATTTTTTTAAAATAAATCATTTTCCATTAAATATTCAAAAATTAAAATAAATCCATTATCCACAAATAATTTAATAAAAACTATTTTAAATCAACAAATGAACCAAATAAGTTAACTAAATAAATTTAGTTAACTTATCAATTAACATGGATAACTCATAAATAACTCATCAATCAACACACAACAACTGGTTAATGATTGTCACATCTCCACATCCATTCAATCATCAATGAGCATTTTTTATTAGAGGTAAAAAACAGGTTTTGAAGGGTCCAAAAACCTTTACAAAAAGGACAATTGAAGCAAAAGAAAACTACATCAAGCACACAGCAGCCAAAAATCAATACACCATCATCACAATAGAAGCCAAAAAGGAGGCACAACAACAGCCCCACTACATGTTCTTTAGAATATTTGTAGCCTCCATGTCGCACACCATAGCCTTCTGGCCATCATCAATAACTTCAGGCGCCTCAATAGCAGGAGCCCCAACCTATACCTTAGTCTTGTTCCCTATTTTGGCCCCAGGCCCACCCTCTTTTACCTCAATAATCAAAACAGTCATCCCCTAATAGATTTTTCCATAGACACCTCTTCGTCCAACAGCTTACCACCAACACCAGTAACCTCTCTTCGAGCAGAGTGATTGGATTAAACTGTGGTCTCAAATTGTTCTTGTAATGGGTTTGAATTAATTCTTAGAAATGGCTTCCTCAGTTCATCCTAAAGTGTCAATCTGGGAATGTAGGCTTTTGAACCATGTTGTGGCACTATGCCGAAGAGCTGCAATTGATAAACTAAGGTTTAATGGATGCAAACTAATGTAATCTATTTTTGAGCATAAATCTGGTTTGTAGACTTTCTATCACATTCGTGATAGGAACCCGTGAAGAAATAATCCTGCAACAAAGAACCGATCACTAGCACACAACAAAACAGAATTGAAAGTCTCTAACAAAATGAAAACCTTTCTAAAAATAAAATAGACAGAATTAACTATGCAATAAACATAGGTAAATTCTCTATGAGTTATGCTATTGAACATAGATATGCTTTCAATATAATTTAAGTATTTTATTCTTCGATTATAGTTAATAGATTATGCAAACTAATAAGTATTGAACAAACCAACAGAGACTAAATACATTAATAGAAATTAAGTAAACTAATAAGGATCCGATAACATAATAAACAATATGAAACAATTTGAATAATTAAGAAACAACACAAATTACCATACACATAAATGAAAATATCACTAACAACTGAGGAAGTGGGCCCTATCTTTGCCAGTTATTGAGTGATTAGAAGTTCACAGTCACAAAATTATTCCACGCTACTTATCATTCCTTCAAATCGTAACAGTAAATTATAAACGCAGATTTTAACACCAATATGTAATTTCTATTATCTCCATATATTCAAGTTTCATCATACACACATATATATATATTGATCATATTATCAATAAGTAAATAAGTTTTTTTGTTCATTCGGCCTATCGGCCACTCACAAACAAGAGTTTATGAAAAACGAAAAAGGCCACAAGCCACTTATAACGTTAACAAAACATCCTAAACAAAAATGATCAGTCACTAACAAAGTCTTGCTAATTTCATTCCACCGATCTCCCAAGGTCCTCATGCTTTTAGAAGCTTCAACTTCCTTTCTAACTATCTCCTACCATTTCGACACAAAACAATCAGAATTGTCATGATTTTCAGTCATTTATTAATCCTAATTTATTTTCCACATTTTATTAAATATTAAGGTTCCTTCAGCAAATGGTGATAGGAATATGGATGAAGATAGAGGTAAAGAGGAAATTATAATGTAAAAATAATGGAATATTATACACTCATCATTTCCCCCCAGCTGGACAATTTGCATGTTCTCATGCAAAGGTTATGAACTAGGTAGAGTTGTGAGTTTCTGTAAAGTGCCTTTGAACTCATCGACCCATTGTTGTATTTCTTGAACCTTCTTCTTGTGTTCCTAAATATACATCTTAGAAACTATTTCTCTATTAAGTTCAGCCTTGAGCTCACCTATCTCTTTTGCTTGGGAATTGATAATGGAATAAGCTTCTTGTAACAACCCATGTAAGGTCTGATTTTATGTCTATACTTTAGCCAATTCAGCTTTCAAATCCCAAAATTCTTTTTCTATTACACTTGGAGGATCTTCCTCCTTAAATTCCTCCTCAGCTTCATGTCTTTCAGTTTGAAGACTTTCATTCACATCATCAATCAATTCATCTATCTTCTCATCCTCATGTGGGTCAAAAGCAAATAGCACAGTATGATCTTGCTTCTCTTGTTTTGCTTCAAGAACAATGCCTTCTACCATGATCTGTATTTGAGGATTATTGTCAACATTGTCCATTGGTTCCTACGAAACCTGTGCTTCTATCTCTGGAGTCACTTCTTTTTTGGTCTCTTGTTCTTGATTCATTTCTAGTGGTGTCATAACCCTAGCATCCTCCATTTTCTATCGGCTCATTTTCTAGGTCAGTACTAGGTGAATCTTCAAGAGACTCACTGCCTTGTTTCCTGGATTCTTGTTCTTATGCGTTTTGGCATTTGACACTACTAAACTCCTTGTGGAATTTCCCTCATTTCCCCATTACTTTAGACAAGACTTCTATTTCCTCAGAACCCAACACACTACCAGATACCTGGGCTAGGTTATCTAATTTGGTTGAGACATCCAATTTTTGTTTTCCCTTCCTGTCACCAGATTGACCAATGAGTTGTAGTTCCAAGGATTTATTTTTCTCACGACCCTTCTCATTTGGGAGCGAGGGCTTTGGTTTGTTGGAATTTGATGCATCTCGCCTTGTGGTATTCTGGGTCATTCTTCTTTCAGGTTTTGGGGTTTGTATAGAGGATTCATCAGGGCTTCCTTTATTATTTTTTTCATTAACCTTCTTAGGTGACCCATCAGAGATAGACTATTCATCTAAAGAATTGTCTTCAAAGGAACCCTCTGTAGAAGATTCCTCTTCCTTAGAGGGTCTGGTATCCTCATCATCCTAAGAATGGAAAAATGAGTCCCAATCACCAAGAGGAGGCAATAAATTCAATTCTAATACTACCAAAAATTTTATCAAACCATGGTGGGATAGACAATGGGGTTTACCACTTCTCACCATTTTAGACATTCATTGTAGGGCACGATATAGAAAATATGGAATATTAATCAACAACCCTTGCCGCAAATGCAAAATTAATTTGAAATGTTGGGAAAAAACATATTGAAATATTCCTTCACAGGTGACATAATGAATTATGTACCTAGCAAATTCCCTCCAATTTCCTCATAAGGATTGTAATTTGGTGCCCTACCTGGAAACCATTTCCATAGATTCACCCCTCTGCAAGAATCTCTTTTGTGTTGGTTGTAACTCTGTAGACTGCTTGGATTTATTGGGAAAATACTGCTTTCCTTTTAGTGGAAGTCTAGAAGCTCCAGTAATGGTTTCCATGGTAACTGTAATATCTAGCCCTTGAACAGTAGCCTTTTGTTTGCAAAAATTATGGGCGAATTCCAATGCAATTTTCTCATCAAACCCTCTCAACCATCTGAAATAAACATCCCAAGGGGCCTTCTAAAATTTTTCATATGCTTCGGCATGCATTTTTAAATTTTGTAGAGTGATGGTCTCATAACGTGGGTGGTGACCTTTTTCCATGTTTGCAAAAACTCACTATAGCTCAATACCAATGACTCTGACAAGTATGGTTTAGGTAAAGTGGTTTAACAGTAACAAATGCTAAAATGATGACTGTGACAACCCTTCCCCCTAGCTAATTAGTTGAACCATCCACAAGGCAATGCACCATTTGACATAAGGAAACACAAAATATAAAATAAAAGAAGGAAATAAACTAAGAAAAATCAATTACCAATCACCATGAGTGAGAGAGAAACATGATGAGCCTGAACAGGAAGCAAGTATGTCGCATGCCTTGAAATGATGGAAGATCTATGAAGATGTGACAAGAAATAAGGTGGATGGAACAAGTGAGACGTAGTTCAGCATAGATAACAACTGCCGAGAGCAAATCATCAGATATGGACAACTAAGCGGAAATTATGGCGAGAGACGTGGTTGTATGGAGGATGGATGCTTCTAGGTGGCTGATGACGATATCAGGATAGGTAGGAAGAGCATTTTCCGGTGGAAGAAGATGACCAATGAGGGTTGGCCATCTAACGATCAACCCTGTGTGAAGAAAAATTGAAAAGGTCGGTGAAGATATGTGAATGGATCATGGGACCAACCATGGAGAATAAAAGTGAACACCTCATAGTGGACACAAAAAGGCTTCTGGCAAGGAAAAGATAGGAACTCAAGCCAAAATATATGTGCAGCAGTGCCTGTCACCAAAAATGATAGGAAGGTAGAGCAATCATGATAATGGTTGTTGGTTGTAAGCCACAAACAACCATTATAGCATGAATGGTGGAATCGTGATTGGATTTGTGCAGAAACCAGACAAGAATAGGGAATGCTATGTATGGTGATAGGTTTGAAGAATGAATGGAGTGAGGAACCCAAGTACCTAAGTTTTTTTTTTAACGACAATAGACCATCGGTCGCCTAGTTTTTAATCTACCACCGCTTTGTGGTGCCAAAAAATTGGTTTTCACCACTAAGGTTATTCAGTGGATAATGCCCACTGGAAACTAGTTTTCAAACCTTAACCGACCAACAATGCCCAAAAAGGGTTTTCATTGTTGGATCTTTTATTGATTTTTTTTTTTTTAATTTATTGATCAATTCTAAAGGAGGCCAAAAGGAACAACAGTAAGTTCCTTCACCACCTCTAAAAAGAAAACTTCTTTGGAAAGAGGTTTTTTGTATAGTTTGAGGTGGTGACCATTGACAAAGAGAGTTCTTCTTTCAGAGTCCACTATACAGAGAAGAACAATGCCATTAGCATATATTGTTTGGATTTTATAGGGTCCCAGCCATCATGTGTGGAACTTTCCTTTGAAGTCTTGAAAGAAAGAGTGCCCAATATTTAGGTTGGAATGACCGTTGTTGGATGTGACGGTCATGCCATAGAGCATGATGTTTCTAAACAAACTTGATGTGGAATAGTGCTTCCTGGTGCAATTCATCTAAGGAATGTAGTTGATCAATGCGTGCCTTTTGTGAATCAGAATGACTCATACCCAACTGTAGTGCAGTGTGAAGAGTTTTTATCTCAAACTCAATGGGAAGAACTACCTTCTTACCATAGACAAGTTTATAAGGGGTCAAACTAGTGGCAGTCTTCCATGTTGGTCAATAGGCCCACATAGCTTCAGGGAGTCGTGCAGCCCAATCGCGCTTATGAAGAGAAACTATCTTAGTAAGAATATTCTCAATCTCCCTACTGGTGACTTTTACTTGCCCATTGGCTTGAGGGTGATAAGGTGTAGATTTACGATGGTGAATTTCATACTCATGAACCAAGGAAAAAATGAGCTCAGATGTAAATTATGGTCCTTGATTTGTGGTTATCTCTTGTGGCACACCAAACCTTGTGAAAATATCGGAGTACAAGAAATCTGCTACTTTTGTATCTCTCGCATGCTTCAAGGCTACCACTTCGACCCACTTGGTTACATAATCGGTACACATAAGGATGTATTCCTTATTTCTTGATGGCGGGTTGATCGGGCCAACAAAATCAAGGCCCCACTTCTTAAATGGCTCTATGGACAACTATGGGTGTAAGGGCATCTCGTTGGAGCATGAAGGGTGGCCCATACACTGACACTTGTTGCAATGATGAACATAACATTTACAATCCTTGTGGATTGTAGGCCAATAGTATCTTGTAGTGAGAATCTTCTAAGCAGTCCTCTAAGCAGCAAAGTGTCCTCTACATGGTTTTGTGTGGAATGCACGAAGTATATCAAAGACATCATCTGCGGGTACAAAACACCGCATGATATTATTGATACCAGTGTGGAAGAGTAATTTGTTGATCCATGTGTACTTTCCATTGATTCCAACCAGCTTCCATCATTCCCTCAGAGAGAAATGTGGTGGGAACTTGCATGTAACCATATAGTTTGCAATATCGACAAACCATGGGCTCTTTGCTGATATAGCAAAGAGGTGCTCATTTGGAAATGCATCGTCAACTGAAGTAGGTTCATCTTCTAGCTATTGTAACCTAGACAAAAGTCTACAACCACATTTTCTCAACTAGGATTATCAAGTATAGTTATATCAAATTCCTAGAGTAAAAGAAACCATCTAATAACTCTAGTAGTTACAACAGGTTTATTCATTAAAAACCAAATTTCCAAATGATTTGTCTAGACAAATACTTTATAACCACTAATATAATGATGAAACTTATTAGTTGCATATACAATAGCTAAAAACTCTTTTTTAGTTACCATGCAGTTTACCTCAACTCATGTGAAGTTCTTGCTAATGTAGTAGATGGAATAGAAGAGATTATCCTCTTTTTTCCAAGCACAACTCCCATCGAACAATCTGAGGCATCTATTTGAATATGAAATGGTAGTTCCCAGTTTGGACCTCTAAGGACCGGTGTGGTAACAAGTTTTGTCTTGATGGCATCATAGGCTTCTTGACACTCAAGTGTCCAAGAGAAAGCAATGTCTTTAGCTAATAAGGCAAACAAGGGAGAGAAAATCTTGCTGAAACTTTGGATAAATCTCTGGTAATACCCTGCATGACCAAGAAAACTATGAACATCTTTTTGGTAGAGGGTGTAGGAAAGTCATGGATAATTTGGATCTTTTTAGGATCTACTTGGATACCTTT
>CM021100.1:766582112-766632606 GCA_007115665.2 Sequoiadendron giganteum
CCCTTCTCTAAAATATGTCATACCTCTTCCTTTCCCCTCACAAAATTACAAGAAAAGGGCTTCACACAATTCCTATCTCCTCCCATGGCTCAAAAATTTGAAGAGCTGAAAATTTTCAAGACCTTGCAAGAAATTAGGAGAAACTTTGAGAGAGAAAGCCCAAAATTACCCACAATTCATGTGGTGTTGGGATTATGGTAGGAACAAATAATGAGCCTAGAACTTTGACCCATACAAAAATCCAATAAGGTACTAAAAGAACAATGCAGATCATCCACACTATCACTCCACATTATGACAAGCCATGTGATACAAGTCATGTAGGCTCCAAGCCATAACAATTCATCATCCATGTTGGCAGTTTTGAAAATCATGATTTGCACACGTAATAGCCTCCATAGGGAGGGGGTCACTCACACCCCACTCCCTAATACCCCTAACACCAATGTTTACAACATCAGCAAGACCATTTCCTTCTCTAAAAATATGAGATATGTAGAGCTCATCAAAAGAGTTAATAATTTATATAGTATCCAATATCAAAGATTGAATACTCCATGACGGGGGGTGGGTTTTTTCAAATTATTAATAATGTTGAGTGAGTCCCCCTCGAGCCACACTTTCTTATACCCTTTCAATTGTGCCATCTTCAGGCCATGATAGGCAGCAGTTGCCTCTGAATCATCAATGAGAATTAACACATGATCCAAGATCCAATTCTAGTCCTACATCTATTCCAACAAAAATATATAAATTCAAAGATAAAGTTCATTATTTTCATATATATTCCTTGAATGTAAAGTTATGATACTTGAGTGAGAACCAATAGAGCTACAATTACATGTATCCAAATCTAGAGCATGTTGTATTTACAATATACAACTAGAGTTATTAAAGGACTTTATTTAATATATTTCAACTTGGGTGCAATTACATATTTTCACTTAAATGGAGTTGCACTTGGGAATTATGCAAAAGGCTTGATTTCTTACATTTGGGTCTCATTTTTGTGCTTTTTGCTATTTTTCCCACACTTGGCATGCCTACTAGGACCCATACCTTTTAGGCTAACCTTTTATTGAAGATATTTATGAATTTAAAGTTAGGTTATTTTTTTATGTGTCTAATAATAATTTTGATGTTTTTTCAACATGATTAGACATATCGACCCACATCATGACTTTTTGACATGAGATCTTGGTTTTGAAAACCCAACAACCATCATCTAGTTTTTTACTTAAATTATTGTCAATTACTAACACATTTTGGTAATTTTAATAATACTTTTATTCTTTTGGTTGATTTGTTCTTTTTCTAACAAATTTAATGTAGGTTGACTTAGATTTATATAGATACTTTATATCTTTTATCCATTGTTTAAAAAAAAAAAGAGATCCTAGGTCTGATGCATAGATCCTGAGCATCAATCCTTTTTCAAAGAAAATTAGGATGCAAATTGGTAAGGAGATTAAATTGACTTCCAACCTTGAAGGTGAGTCAATCAGCCTCAAATTTGATCCTTTAATGCCTTAGAAATTGATCGGAATTGGTTTGATTTTGTTGACTTAATAAAAGTATGAGACCTAATATGAAAATGCAACTTTTCTGTAACAAAGAAACTATAAAACTAAATTTCAACAATAGATCTAGAAAGAGAAGAGTATTGTGCACCTGCCATATAAATCTAAGCCTAAATTTTTTGGACAAAGGAACCTAGGGAACCTATTTCTAGAGATCTAAAACTACAGTCTTCTTTCATTTTCCTCAAGTTCCCAATCTAAGACTTCTTCCTTTTAGATCCCACTATCAAATATTTGTCAATTGCTGAGATAATTGAGTTTTTGTATCTTGTCAAGTTGTAGGGTTTGAATGCAACAATGGATAAATGATATTCAATCTTCTTAAGATCTATAACCTACATATTCAAAGACAGAGGAAGGGTTGTTCCATATAGGGTCTTGCCTTGATCAAAACTCGTGTTAGTGTTTCCACCTCCACAATGGTAAATTTGATGATAAAGAGATTATCCTTTTGAGGGATAGAGGCTAAATGATAAATGAATGATGAATCAATAATGGACTATAACTCATCACTCAAATGTAATTTTCTTGAATAACTGAAGTCATACACATCCCCTCAAGGCTTGACTGAAAATTGGCTTTGATTGCTTTGAAGGACTACAAGTGTTAGTCCTCACAAATAAAATGTATGCACAAACATGAAAAAAATTACATAAAACTTGACATGATGCTTTGACAATGAAATACTACAACAAATTTTCTCTTGAATGCTCTTGACTTGATAATAGTTACTTGATCACCAATATTTCTAATAATTTCCTATTTTTCTTGTTAGTTTTAAAATGATGGAATGACTAGGTATTTATATGAAATTCATCTAATTTCTCACAAATTAAATCTTGATAGCCAAAATTTGAAATTCAAATAATAAAATTCCAACTTTGGCATATTAAAAACTGGAGCCAAAATAGGGGAAAAAAGTCACCTAGGGTGCCATTGCCTCAACCCTATTTTGTGGGGTGTAAAGTGTTGGAAGAAAAATATTAAATGTTTTCCTTTCTTTTGTATGTGAGATTTCTTGATAAATATCTAAATGTTCCACATAATGTATAATTTAAGAAATTAGGTGTACATTTAGGTCCATGTACATAAGAGGGAGCAATATTTAGTGTGAACTTATCAAGGTTGACAATTTATGATGTTGCATTTATTGCCCACTTTAGTGAGAGTAAAAACTTATGCTCAAACTAAAACTAAAGTAGAAATATGTCAAGAGAGGCCAAATTATCCAAATATTAAAGAGATAGGATGGTAATGAATCTAGGAGGAGTGCACAATCCCCCATGATTCAAGATCTTATGAAAAACCAACATAAGACAAAGGAACACGCATGCATATAATGCACCATGACAAAGCAAAATGTACATGATAAAAACAAAACACCATACACTACACAACACAATACAAACATAATATCACATGATAAGAACATAAGGAAATATATACAAAAAAACATAAAAGAACAAGGTTAGTACTAGAGGGATTTGAGTTTATAAGGTTGTGTCACAGAAAAATGTATCCTTGACATTTTCACTCATTTGGGCCTTTCCTATGGATTTTGGTCTGATTTTTCCTAGATTTAATGTTGTAATGTGGCCAACACAGTCACATTAGGCCTTGAACACTTCTAAATCAACAAAAACCTAATGATGTCTTACAAAGGTGTTGTGAATTGTTGTAACCCACTTTCATAGTTTTCTAAGACCTTTCTATTATAATTCACCTAAACAACCTCTCTTTACTTCTTACCAAGCCTTGTTTCAAAGTGTTGTAAGGAGTTGTAACAAACTCTCACACTTTCCTAGGCTTGTCATCAATAAATTGACCCTTTCTTATGTTAAAATGACCCCTTTATGCACTTACGGGTCATACTTAAGTGTGTTTAGGAGAATAATCCTATTAAGCATCATTTAATGTACTTTAGTTCCCGAAAAATAATAAAATTTACCTAGTGGGACAAGGTCGCCACCTTGGGCGACTTAGTCCCATTAGGCATAAAAACAAAATTATTTCAAAATTTTGGCAGGATATTGTTCTCTAAACCCTAAGGTCGGCCTCTGATGAGGTATTTTCGAGAAATTAGGGAAAATCATGTATAAATAAAGGGTTTTACCTCATTTTCATCCTCCTTATTCTCTCATGATCAAGCTATCTATCTTCCTCAACAATCCAAGCATTCAAGCACTCTAAGAATTTCAAGCAAACATCCATTGGAGTTGATTACTTGCATATCTTTAGACTTCTACATCAAGGGTTTGGTGAGTTGTAGCTCTTGCATGTTTTTCAATCATCTTTCCCTTTACATTTCATTTTATTTTCTAGGGTTTGATTACCAAAATGGGGTTTGACTAAGGCAAACCCCTATTCTCTAACCCTAACCCTTTTTCGCTATGTGCATGTGTGTTTTGTAGGTTTTGTATGCATATTTGTCAAAGAGAAAGGTGTTAAAAGGTGTCAAAGTCATTCAAAGTCAACAAACCCTAAAAGGAGCTTGGAGAAAACCTACAAGTCAAAGACTGCATATTCAGATCCGGGTTTTTCTTAGGAGCAGAAGTATAGGTGGAAAGCTATAGACTCCAACTTTGAGATTCTTGAAAGCTATAGGTGGACTAAGTCACCATCATTGGTGAATTAGTCCCATTGCCTTGCTTGAAAAGTGGTTTTTGAAGATCTGGATACCCATTTCCATGAAATCTATTCCGGAAAAGTCTCCTCGAAGCAAGACTAAGTTGTCCATCTTGGCGTAAGTGTCCTAGTGGCCTTCAATAATAGATTCTAAAATATTCTAGAGTTCCTCTTCATCACACCTCAGTTTCCAGGTGCACCTCTCCAACTTTCTTCATTTCTATTACAGTTTGCATACATTCTTAGGTCATTTTACATAGTTTTTTAAATACTTTTGCATTTCATTAGTTTGCATTCAATAGTTAGTTTCTTTCACTAGTTTTTAGCATTTAGAAACATTCCAAACACACACATTAGCACTTAATATTGAATGAACCCTCAAAGTTTTGGGTGTGAAATTCTTCTCTCCTTTTAGGTGAAAACCCTAGAAGTGCAAGAGAACCCCTTTTTTCCCCTAAAATTTGTGGTTCATTTTGGTGAACACGCCTTTAGAACACTTTTACTTTTGATTTCAAGTGCATTTGCATCCTAGGAATAGATTGCATCAACAATGCATTAGGGTTTTTCATTGTTTAGCATTCTAGGGTTTCCAACATTGTATTAGTGAAAAGCTCATATAGCTTGCATTTTTGCATTGTATTTTCATTTAAAATTCTAAAAAAAATTGCATTTTCATACTATAGATGCATTTAAAAAGCCTAAAAATCATAAAAACCACTTAAATTTTTTGAAATTTGTTAAAAAAATCACTACTATGACTAAATCGCCACCCTGGGTGACTTAGTCTAGTTGCACATTTATCACTGCATTTTCTAGAAGTTACTCTATATTTTATGCTTTTTTGCTTGTTGTTTCTGTATTTTTGTGTTATTCTCCAAAATTTTAGTTATCAACTTATTAGTGTTCTTTGTTTGCATTGCATTTTCATTCACCCTACATTTAGAAACCTTTGCATGAGTGTTTGGTGTCCTATTGTTGATACCTTAGTGAGAAGAAGTTTGAGACTCATGGCATCTCGCGACAATACACTTGTTGTAGATCTTGGGTTATCTAGAGCTTCCACTCCTAGTATTGATAATAGTACACTAGGCCTAGAAACTACCCTTAGTAACTCTTTGCATTCAGGTAGTTCGCATATAGAACATTCACCTGTTGATATCCCACAACACAAAACCATTCACCTTCATGAGGACTTATCACACTTGCAACATCAAGTGAGCCTTGAAACCATTTCCGCTACTGCAATTCCCACTATAGATAACATCCACCGCATGCTTGACAGTGACGAAGGCCTAGACATTATGAAGAAAATAATTGAGATATACCAAAAGCATGTCCCTTCCACCTCTAGTGTCTCTCAAATAGAAAACATTATGGTTAGCCAAGGAGGACCTAAAACTCCTTCTCCCTCAACAGTCACCTCCATACCTACCTATGCCTCTCCTAATGTCACAACCATAATGCAACAAGTTAGCAAGGTGATTCCTTCCCTTGGTATTCCTACTAGTATTCCTAACTCCTATGTGGCATCACATGCTTTATCCTCTTATTCCATACCATCCATTAGCATTCCATTCACTTGCCCTACCACTACCTTCATCCCATCACCACTTTCCCTTCCACCTCACACCACTTACACTGACCCTCTCATAACACAACTTTTCCAAACCATCTCATCCATGCAACAACAAATTTCTACCATCAACCAAAACCAGAATGGCCCACCCACATATTATGTTCACAATATCCCATTATCCTTAGAAATCTTGTGAACCTCGATGCCACAAGGAGTAGAGATGCCTAGATTTGAGAAATATGGAGGGAAGGGATATCCTTCTAACCATGTGAATTAATACACTACTTTATGCAGTGAATTTTCACTTGATGATAGACTGTTAGCTAAAATGTTTCCTAGGACTTTAAAAGATACTACCTTGGAATGGTTTTCTTCTTTACCGAACAATTCAATTCATTCGTTTAATGAAATTGTTGATGCATTTATCAATCATTTCCAAGTTCATATGACTCCCAAGAAGACCTTGGCTGATTTGATGTGATGTAAGAAAAATAATGATGAAAAGATAACTGATTTTATCTCACACTATCAATCGCTTGATTCCCAAATTGATGTCAAGATTTCTGACCCACATCTTCAAAAGATGTTTATAGAAAATTTGAATCACCTTCAAGAAAAACTCACTATGATGAAATTTCCCTCTTTCATGCATTTATGTACAACCCTTTGTGGTTATCACAATTTGATTACTAGTCATGATACATCATCCACTTCTAGTCAAATTGAGAAATCTGAAAATTCTAACCAAAACACTTACCAACCATTTAGAAAGAACAACAAAGGGTTCTTACAATTTAACCCTGCTCAACAATCCAATCAACCTATCAATAACCAAGTGGCAGTTGTTAAAACCGCGGTACCTTTTAGTTATGGAGATCCAAAAAGACACTTCACGCCTTTACTAGATACCCTCCATAACACAATGTCTCAACTTTTGCAACAAAAAATGATTACCTTACCTGTTGTTTATACACCTAATCGTACCAAACCTTTACCTCTAAACTTTAATTCCAAAATTTACTGCCATTTTCATAAACAAAATGGACATGACACATAATAGTGCAAGCATCTTAAGCATCTTGTGTAAGACCTCATTGATTCTGGTTGTCTATCCATTACCGGTGTTAATGATCAAGGCAATAAGTATGTTGCCCCTCCAAATCAAAATTTCCAAATCTTCACTAATACCATGCCTTAACATAATATTTCATTTTCAAAGCTAGTGAAACTCCATAGAATGATGTTATGAATGTTGATACAAATGATGAACATTCTGATCCTATTCTGCATGTGACCCATGTTAATCCTATGGATGAAATGGTAGGTGTGATAGACGTCATCCCTCGTAAGGGACAACCTAATAAATCTCTTGATATTACTTTCTCCTCTCAAGACATACTTTTAAATCTCCCCGGTGGTCCTCTCTACATATTCGGTTGTATCTATGACAAGCCCACTAATGGGATACTAATAGATCCTGCCTGTGGTGAGAACATGATCATAGAGGAATTTTTAGGTATTACATGATCTTTATCAAGATGATTATGATAAACCTAAAGCATGGATTAAAACACACAATGGTTTTTCTTTCCCTACAATTAGATTGATAGTCTTCCCATTACAAATAGGACCTAAAACATTAGATGTTACATTCTCCATCATCCCATAGTCGGACCAGTTTCGTTTGATGCTAGGCCATCCATGGCTTCGCTCAATGAAATTTGTCCCGTTGGTTCTTCACAAATGCTTAAAGTTTCCATTTGACAATGACATATTCACTATCCACTATAATGGCTTTAACCCCTTGTCTTCCAAAGGAAAATTTTCCTTAGAATCCTTTTGGACTGAGCCCATGGAACCCATAATGCCTCAAAAAGATTTATTTTTCATTGCTTACCAAAAATTTAAAGCAAAGAAAATAACTGAACCATCTCTCCACAACATGTCCTCCTTCACATCTGACACTCTCATCTTAGATGAAATAGTTCTTCGACCTGAATTAGACCCACCTAACCAAGTGCAACCAACACCTGAAACTTCACCTACATCATCCAAGAGACCTAGAGATTGTGAAAGTAACTATGTCATGCCTCCTCGTATAAAACAAGTTTACAAAGAAAAGGAGAAAGTGGATGAGCAACCTTCCA
This sequence comes from Sequoiadendron giganteum, assembly GCA_007115665.2. Taxonomy (NCBI): domain Eukaryota; kingdom Viridiplantae; phylum Streptophyta; class Pinopsida; order Cupressales; family Cupressaceae; genus Sequoiadendron; species Sequoiadendron giganteum. Next base: position 766,590,041 of record CM021100.1, read on the forward strand.
CTATTCCTTCTATTCCTCCCCCTAGGGATGAAAAAAAACCTATGGTTGATCAACCCACTCCTTCACAAACACAACTTGGTAACCGAATCAAAAGAAACAAAGGAGCTAGGGAGCGTAGGCATTGATGTTGTGCCCTTGGTCACAAGTTACATGAAGAATAAAATAAAGAAAATTATAATCCAGACTTGACAGTAGAAATGCATGATGATCCTCCTCCCCAACCACCACAACATGACCCTATACAACAACCACAACCAGAGTTACATGCTTCCATCGACATCATCATTCGTCCTCTTATTGTCATTAATCTGGATGACGATGATGACAAGACTGCTAAAATAGATGAAGAGGTGCATAGAAATTTGAACATGTTGTTTCCCTCTTCCATGAGATTACATGACAACTCTCCTAGGATGAGAATTGATCTTGATGCTAGTTCTGCAATTGTTGTCATCCCTCTAGCCAGTCGCCCACCTGCACTTTACAATGAACAAGATTAGGAAACGAATGACTTGTTAGACAGTTGACTTGCATTTTCCTTACTAGTCTTTTACATTTTCTTTTTTCTTTTGTGTATGTGTGTAACGTGTTCCCTTGTACTATTTTGTTTAATGTTCCCTCTCTTTGTGAGTTTCTTCTATTTGTACCTTCATTCTTCTATATGTTGTGCATTTCTTTCGCTTTTCAATTTTTTGTTGGCATTCCTTTTGGGGATGATGCAAGGAATTGAGACCACAATGTCTCCTTCATGTTGACCCAAAAGGCTCCTTTTCTTTTCCTTTTTCTTTTGTTTTTCCTTCCTTTTGGGGATGATGCAAGGCATTGAGACCGTAATGTCTCCTTCATGTTAACCCAAAAAGCTCCTTTTCTTTGCATGTTTCTTTTGTTTTTCCTTCCTTTTGGGGATAATGCAAGGCATTGAGACCAAAATGACCCTTTCACGTTGACCCAAAAGGCTCTTTCTCTTTGTCTTTTTCTTTTGTCTTTTTTTGTCCTTTTGGGGATGATGCAAAGCATCAAGACACCCTCTGTCTCTTCCATATTGACCCAAAATGAATCTTTTTTTTTTTTTTTCGCTCTCTTTGTGTCATTCTTCTAGTTCTATGTAGTTGGGGGATGATGACAGTTCTGATCTCTCTAAACAAACATTGGAGCAACAAACATATTGACCCCAAATACATAGATCCCTTATGTGTTTGGTGTTTTTCTTTTTGGGGCCAACCTCTTCCCTTTATTTATTTTTTTTTTTTTTGCACAACGTATCCTTACTCATAAACATATGACTTGGCATAGGGATTTCCAAGTTGGCTCTCATGTCATTTTCTTTCTTTTTGCATTTTTCATTTTTCTACTTTAAAGTAATTGCTCACAAAATGGTGTGTAGCAATTCCTTTAAAGTGGGGGCATACATTGGCATTATTTATTTTTGCATTTTTCCTTTTCCTTGGTTCTTAGTGCAACCTTATTATTTCATGTGATGCATTTGTCACTTTATGGATGACATTGGGTGTAATTTCCTTCATAAGTCTGATCTATCTTAGCATATTACATTGCTCTTATTGGCCTGATGTGAGACACGACATCCCCTAAGTTGTAAATTTTCTATTCTTTGATTGGTCCTCTCTTGGACACATTAGACATGATGTTCCCTAAGTTAAAGACCTCGTATGAACTAAGAAAGACTCCTTTGAACATCCTTTGCATGTTACATTTTTCATTTTGCATATATGGCCACCTTGCATAATGTAGCTCACATGTCTGTGGTGCCATCTTGTGCTTATTCATGAGCTCCAAGCACATGAAGCTTTTCTTGTCTCATGAAGCTCAATTTTTTTTATTTTGTGGCACCTTATCAAAGTTATCACAAGGTATAACTTTGGTATGGTTAAGCAGGAAGCCCAACCGGTGACATGACTTTCCCCATAGTCACTTGCATAGGTGTGAGTGCATACTAGCCATGAGTGTATTTTTCTCACCTTTTTGGCCTTCTCACCCAATGGACAACCATGAGTTTCATCACTTTAGAGTGAGTATACATCTTTCCAAACAACATCCTAGACCTGATCCACAACTAGTTGGACAAACGTTCGGAGCTTGATTTGATGTTCCTTTTCTTTTCATTCGTTCACATCACTTTCTTGTGTGTTCCTTTGTATTGATGTTTGATTTGCCATGGGATCATTATCTTGGGCACTTGATCATCCCTCTTGATTATTTTTGTCTCATCTTGCTAGCATGAGTGCATTTGGATTCCTCTCGATGTGCATGTTTTTTCTACTTTAGTGTGAGTTTGAAGCAAGTTCATCCTCTCACTAAAGTGGGGGCTAAATGTGTCGCAAAAAACTGTATCCTTGATATTTTCACTCATTTGGCCCTTTCCTATGGATTTTGGTATAATTTTTTCTAGATTTAATGTTGTAATGTGGCCAACACATTCACATTAGGCTTTGAATGGTTGTAAATAAAAAAAACCTAATGATGTCTTACAAAGGTGTTGTGAAGTGTTGTAACCCACTTTCACACTTTTCTAAGACATTTATATTATAATTCACCTAAACAATCTCTTTTTACCTCTTATCAAGCCTTATTTCAAAGTGTTGTAAGGATTTGTAACAAACTCTCACACTTTCCTAGGCTTTCCATCAACAAATTGACCCTTTCTTATGTTAAAATGACCCCTTTATGCACTTACAAGTCATACTTAAGTGTGTTTCAAAGAATAATCCTCTTAAGAATCATTTAATGTACTTTAATTCTCGACAAATAGAAAAATTTCCTTGGTGGGACCAAGTCGCCACCTTGGGTGACTTAGTCCCATTAGCTATAAAAATTAAAATTATTTCAAAATTCTGGCAGGATATTGTTCTCTAAACCCTAAGGTTGGCTTGTGATGAGGTATTTTTCAAGAAATTAGGGTAAATCATGTATAAATAAAGGGTTTTCCCCTCATTTTCATCTTCCTTATTCTCTCACGATCAAGCTATCTATCTTCCTCAATAATTCAAGCATTCAAGAACTCTAATCATTTCAAGCATTCATCCATTAGAGCTGATTACTTGTATATCTTCAGACTTCTACATCAAGGGTTTGGTGAGTTGTAGCTCTTACATGTTGTTCAATAATATTTCCCTTTACATTTCATTTCATTTTCTAGGGTTTGATTGCCAAAATGGATTTTGACTAAGGCAAACCCCTATTATCGAAACCTAACCCTTTTCCCCTCTTTGCATGTGTGTTTTGTAGCTTTTGGGTATGTGCAAGATCATCATGGAAAAAATAGGCCCTTAAGTGGCGATGAAAATTTAGAAAATTAGATTTAGGCAATTTGATGTAAAAATTTGAATAAGTTATCTATATTATTTCAAAAATATGTAAGAATAGAATCTGTAGCAAATTGAATGTAGTTTCTAAACTACTAGGTTTATTTAAAAAAAATCTATTTGGTAAAAATTTGAAATTTCAATGCAGTAGTACTCAAATTTCAAGGAAAAAATAAGAAGTAGGTGTATGTTTGACCACCCTAACCACTGAAAAATGATAATATTTTTTTATAATATTTTAGATATAAGTAGAGGACTCATGTCCCGATGTGATGCATATTTTTTTGTAATTTTTTTCCAAGTAAATAATTAATTATGAATTTTTTATTGCAACTTTTAAAAATATAAAAACTCGTATGTCTAACCACCTTAACTTGGTCAAAACTTCATGAAATTCATTTTTTTAATCCTATAGTATGTGAAGCATAGAATGTCACACATGTTTCATATTCAAAAAATGTGATACCATTTGAAAGCTATAGATTTTTTTCAATCAGCCTATCAATCAAGAATTTAGTCATAATTCAAATAGAAAATGAATAATAATTATTTATTAAATTCAAATTAAAAAATAATTTAAATTGGTGGAAAGTTGAGAATCTCCTTTAAAAACCCTTTTCGTTTCATCAATTTTGGGTGAAAAAAGAGTCGACGACCACATGGGCCATCATATCACTTACATATCACCACTTTTTGGTCCAACATGATCCTGCACATACCATTTTGTATATATATTTTTAAAGAGAAAGGTGTTAAAAGGTGTCAATATCCCATCAACATCATTCAAATTAAAAAAACCCGGAAAGGAGCTTGGAGACAACCTACAGGTCAAAGTCTATAGATTCGAATATGGATTTATGTCAAGAGAAAAAGTACACGTGGAAAGGTGGAAAGCTATAGATTCCAAATTCAAGATTCTCAAAAGCTACAAGTATACTAATTCACCATCATTGGTGAATTAGTCCCACTGTCAGGCCTGAAAAGTGGTTTTTGAAGATCTAGATACCCATTTCCCTGAAACCTGTTTCGATAGTCTCCTTGAAGCAGGACTAAGTCTCCCAGCTTGGCATAAGTGTCCTAGTGGCCTTCAACAACAGTTTCTAGAAGATTCTAGAGCTCCTCTTCATCACACTTTAGTTTCCAAGTGCACCTCTCCAACTTTCTTCATTTCTGTTACAGTTTGCATACATTCTTAGGTCATTTTACATAATGTTTTCAATACTTTTTCATTTCATTAGTTTATATTCAATAGTTAGTTTCTTTCATTAGTTTTCAGCATTTAGACACATTCTAATCACACACATTAGCACTTAAAATTGAATGAAACCTCCAAGTTTTGGGTGTGAAAGACTTCTCTCCTTTTAGATGAAAACCCTAGAAGTGCAAGAGAACCCCCTTTTCCCCCTAAAATGTGCAGTTCAAAGGCAAAGAGACCTCAATCTTAAATTTGTCTCAAATACCAAACATCATCCATCAAATTTGTTATTTAAAAAAAGAAAGTTTCTCTCATAAGGATGTTAAATCACTCACGAGCTAGAAAATTATACTAGCTAGCAAGTTGTGTTATGCTAGGTGTCCCATGCAATATGATGGGTTCCACAAGGCTAGCAAGTTATGCTATGCTAAGACACTCATGAAACACATGGCTCCATTGGAAAGCAAGTTGTATTATGCTAGGTGGCCATGTTAAAAATGCTTTGAACTCATAGACCAACAAACTCCACTATATTAAAACTATTCAAACATTCTTCAAGGAGTGCATAAAAATCACCTCAAGGGGTGCAAGAGGACAAACATTATTGCAAGTATGTTGTGGGTGTTTTCATTGATGTCAACAGTATGGAGATTGTTAGAGTTGTTGGAAAGTTTTGCATGAGAAAGAGTTATGGTGTTTTAGATGTTGTATATATGATGAGAAGTTGTGTGTGGTGTTACTAATGCAGCTAGTTCACTTGGTTTCCAAGTGCTTTTGAGAAAATTTGAATAGAAGAGTGTGCATAATGATAAAGGTGTGTTCAGTGGTCTGCTTCACATTTCTTCATGGTTGAAGATTTGCATGTGCAGTTTGGATATGATTATAAGAGGTGTTCAAAGGTTCTATATCTAGGGTTTCAAGTTTTGAATCATGTGGTAGTAGAAGATGTGTTTGACAATGTATTTTCTTGTGAAGAAGGTTGTCTGAGAGAAATGGAATTGATTTTCATTTATTTGTGTTTTTGATTCCTATCTTGCAGATTTGGGAATGTTCTAACAGTTTTTGTATCTACCTTCCCTTAAATTTTTTAGTGTTCAACTATTCTGCAAGTCTAGATTCATAAGTTATGTTTTGTGGCAGTATATCTGGTTGCACAAAATGATGGTGTTCTGAGTTGCAATTGGTTGTGGCAGTGTTGTAGAATATTATGATGATGCTCAAATATTTTGGGATATTATTTGGATGTTGTGAATTGTTCCCTTGTGCTTTTCATGTTGTTTTTGAACTTGGAGAAGCATGTATGTGATCTCTTGTTAGTTTTAGTATAGGTTTGGTCGACCTGGATGCTAACACTAATTGTGGAAGTTTTATATTATTTTTGGAAGCATGATAAAGTGTTTCAATGTATATTTGGGTCCTAATTAACCCTCAGTGTGGTATACCTTGACTTATTTCCACTGCAGAGGTGTTTGGTTCCGACCTATTTGGTGTTGGATGTTTGAGGTGTGTATGTTTCATTGAGGCCGACCTTAAGGAGTTGTTTGAGATCATGGATGGTATAAATGCAAGGAAAGGTTGTGTTGAGAAGTTTGGAAAGTGTGAGATATTAATATGATCAAGTGTGGTGGTTTGAGTGTGAGCTTAAATTCCTATGACTTTGGATGTAGTGAGCAGAAGGTGTCTACATTTTCAGTGTGCTTGAAGTTGCTAGAGGCAATGAGCCAAAGGTTGCAAATGGTGCAGAGTTGTAGTGGTGGATCTTTCCTATTTCTCTAAGATAGTGAATCTCTCTATAATAGTTTAATTTCTTTCTTATTTCTTTTAGACAGTGAGTCCTTTGGACAGTGAGCCCTTGGCACTGAGCCTTTGGCAGTGAGCCTAATTATATTTAGTGTTTCTATTCATATATGTGAGCTAATCCTCATCGTGTTTTTCCTTGATTGGGGTTTTCCATGTACATTTGTTGTTTTATTGTGTATCATGGTGTTTGTATTGGTGTTTCACATATTTACATTCTACTAATACTTGATGAGGGTTAAGTGTTAATAAGGGTTTGAAATTTAATGAGGGATTGAATATTTTAATGTACAACTGATTCACCCCCTCTCAGTTTTCATGTGTATCTAACAATTGGTATTGTAGTTGTGGTTCCTTAAAAGAATATTAACCACTTGAGGTAGATCTATATGATGTACATGAAGGGTTTCAAAGCCCCTATGTTTGATGGAACGAATTATGCTTACTAGAAAGACAAGATGGAATCCTTTTTGGTCTCTCTTGGATTTGATGTCTATAAATCTATTGAAAAAGGATACACCTTTCCTGCTAATGTTTCGGAAAGTAATGATGAGAGAAAGGAATATCAAAGACATGGAAAAGAAAGGAATTCTATCCTAAGTGGTCTTTCTAATTCTAAACTTCAAAATGTGATCATTCAAAAAACTATAAAAGAGATCTAGACAAAACTAGAGTAATTATGAAGGAGATGATAAAGTCAAGCAAGAAAAGATGCCAAATTACAAAGCCAAATTTCAAACCCTGAGTATGTTTGAAGATGAAGATATTTATATCCTACATGATCAGAGTGGATGAAGTTGTTAATTTCATCAATGGTCTTAGTGGTAAGCTAAAAGAAAGCGAAGTTGTGAAAAAGGTATTAGGAACTCTTCCTAAAATTTATAGTTCTAAAGTTTTTTCTATTGAGGCTGAAAATTTAGATCAATATTCTACAGATAATATGTTTGGTGCTTTAATTTATTTTGAATTAAGGGAGTTTGGTCAAGCTGATATAAAGAAAGAAACTGTCTTTAAAGTCAGGAAAGAAAAGAAGGATGATGAATTAGATCTTGATGATCCTGATAAAGTGGAAGAAATTTTTTCAAGGATATTGAAAAAGGACACTGGAAAATACAAAGGTAAGTTACCCTTTAAGTGTTTCAATTGTGGAAAGATAGGTCATTGTGCTTCTAAATGTCTAATCAAAGTTACAAATGTCAAACATAAGGATCATCAAGGAAATTTTTTCAAGAAGAGTTATTATGTTGAAAAATACAATGGTGTATCTAATGGTGGGGAATTAGAGTATCTTGATAATGAAAAATGATGAATTCTTGTTCATGGCTCTAAATGTTATAACTAATTCTACTAATTCTGAAAGATATATGAAGGAAAGTGCTCCAAAAATAGGTCACAACATTGAAGGAACTATGGTGACTGGTTTTCATGCAAAAGAGGAGAGGAACTATTGAATAATTGATAGTGGATGCTCAAATCATATGATATGTGATAAGAGTAAGTTTGTCAAACTTTAGAAGTATGATGGTGTTCTTGTTAAGTTTGATGATGATACATCTTCTAAGACATGTGGAAAATGTTCAATTATTTTTTATGGCAAGCATAAAACATATGATGTTATTTAACTCAAGGGATTCTAACATATTATTCTTAGTGTAGGACAAATGTCTACAATTTGGTATTTCAAGATGATGATTGTGAAATCAAAAAAGGAAGATCCAAAACTTTGGTTACTACAGGGACAAGGACAAAATGTAATGTTTATCAGCCCAAAGGTGGTGGTGCTAAGTGGTTTATACCCTAAATCAATGAAAGTTGGATATGGAATAGAAGAAAGGGTCACGTCAATTTTGATAGCCTAGTGAAGATCAGTTCTATTAATGTTGTGAGATCTGTCAAGAATTACAAAGCCTATCAATGCAATTTGCAAAGAATGTGAGTTTGGAAAGAAAACAAATAAGAGGTTCAAGACTAAATTTAATATTCTATTGTAGGTCCTTTGGGGTTAGTGAATACATACCTATGTGGACCTACCTAAATAAGAAGCTCTCAAGGTGACATATATTTTATGTTGTTGATTGATGATTAATCTAGAATGACTTGGGTGAAATTTCTCAAAGAAAAATCAGAAGCTCTAGATACGTTTAAAGTATTCAAACCTATGGTTGAGAATGAAGTGAATCTAAAAATAAGGTGTTTGAGGTTTTACAGAGGTGGTGAGTTCACCTCTAATGCTTTTAACAGTTTTTGTGAAGATCATTGAATAAAGAGACACTTGTTAGCTCCTAAGACTCCTTAGCAAAATGGATTTGTGGAGAGAAAGAATAGAAAAATTCAAGAGGTAGAAAGGAGTGTGATGAAGGAAGAAAATCTACCGAATGTTTTTTGGAGAGAAGCTATTCATACTACATTATAAATTATTAATAGAGGATAAGCAAGAGTGAACAATTCAAAGAATCCTTATGAGTTATGGTATGGAAAACCTCCTACTATGAAAATTTTTAGAGTGATTGGAAGAAAATTATATATTAGGAGAGATGAAAAATTAGCAAAGTTTCATGCAAGATCTAATGAAGGAATCTTCCTTGGATACTATAGAAAGAGAAAATCATATCAATGTTATAACAAAAGGCTAAAGAATATTGTTGAAAGTGCAAGTGTCAAAGTGGATGAAGATTTGCATCAAAGCTATATGTTGATAAAAGGTTATGAATTTGATGACCCTCCTTGTAGTGAAGAAGAAAATTATGAAGAGAAATAAAAAGAGATGATAGTTGAAGATGAAGAAGCTCTGGAAAAGATCCCTAAGACTCCTAAGTATGTGCAAAATAATCACTCTGAATATCAAGTCATTGGAGATAAGAGCAAAGGTGTGTTGATAAGAAGAAAAGATACTTTGATAAAGGAATAGGTTAAATTTTGTTTACTTTCAGAGGTAGAACCTAAAATAGTGACTGAGGCATGCAAAGATGAGGATTGGATCAAGGCTATGAAAAAAGAGTTGGAATAGATTAAGAAGAATCTGACTTGGGAATTGGTCTCAAGACCTGCAAACAAAAATGTGATAGAAACTAAATGGGTTTTCATGAAAAAGTTGAATGAGGATGGAAAAGTTGTCAAAAATAAGGCTATACTTGTGTGTAAGGGCTACTCACAAGTCAAAGGAATAGATTTTGAAGATAATTTTTCTCCTGTGGAAAGGATGGAAGCTATTAGGATGTTTTTGGTGTTTTCAGCACATAAAGACTTCAAGGTATATGAGATGGATGTTAAATCTCCATTCTTGAATGGTGAGTTAGAAGAAGAAGTGTATAATGAACAACCAAAAATTTTTCAGCTATCAAAAGATGCTAATATGGTCTGCAGATTGAAGAAGGCATTTTATGGACTCAAAAAGACTCCTCGAGCTTGGTATGCAAGGTTGGATAAGTACTTGTTGCAAGAAGGATTCATAAAAGGTACTCCAGATAACAACCTTTACTTCAAAGTTGAGGGAGAAAAAATCTTGATTGTGGTAGTGTATGTTGATGACATTATCTTAGGTGGAAATGAAGGTATGTGCAAGAGGTTTGTAGATGAGATGAAAAAATATTTTGAGATGTCAATGTGTGGGGAGATGAATTTCTTCCTTGGATTAAAAATTAGTCAATCAAATAAAGGTATTTTCATCTCACAATCAAATTATATTAAGGAAATGTTGAAGAATTTTGGAATGGAGGATTCTAAACCAATATGTACTCCCATGGTTGTTGGTTGTAAGTTGAGAAAAAATGTTGAATCTTCTAAGGCCAATCAAAGCAAGTAAAGATCAATGATTGGTGGACTGCTATACATAATATCTACTAGACCGAATATCATGCATGCAGTATGTCTTGTGGAAATATTTCAAGAAGATCCAAAGAATCACATGTTGCAGCAACTAAAAGGATATTTAGATACTTGAAGGGCACTACAAACTTTGGTTTATGGTATCCTAGGGATAATGGTTTCTCTTTGAATGCATATAAAGATGCAGATTGGCCAAGTTGTATAGATGATAGAAGAAATACAAGTGGATGTTCTTTATTTCTTGAAAGCAAGTTGGTTTCTTGTTTGAGTAAGAAGCATGATTCAATTTCATTATCTAATATAGAGGAAAAATATGTTGCAGCAACATCATGTTGTACTTAGATTTTATGGATGAAGTAGACATTGAAGGATATCAAAGTATCATGCGATGAGCCTATTTCTATCTTGTGTGATAATACAAGTGCTATCAATATTTCAAATAACCTGGCAATGCATTCAAGAACAAAACATATCTCTATTCAATATCACTTTCTAAGAGAAAAAAGTACAAAGAATGAGGTGAAGTTGGAGTATGTGCCTACAAAGTATCAAGTTGTATATATTTTTACAAAGGCTCTTCCAAAAGATAATTTGAGTATCTTCAACGTAATTTAGGGGTTATTGCCCCTCCTTCTTTCGACTAGATGCATAAGTTGGTGCATCTGTCCAGGAAGCATTTCAAGATAATTTATTGGTCTTGGACTAATGTTGAAGGCTACCTCTCAAGGGGAGTATGTAGTTTTTTAATTGGTGCAATTAGGTGGAGCATATCTTGTGCCTCTAAGGGGAAGAGAGTTGAAAAGTAAGAGCAGTGAAGAATGGGTAGTGCAATGTGTGTAGTAGTGAGAAGAGTAGTGGAGAGAGAGTAGTTTCTTGTTGTTGTTTCCTAAAGAGGAGTGTGCAAGTGTTGTCAAAGGGAAAAATGTTTCCATTTTCCATTGATGTCAAAGGGGGAGAGTGAAGTCTGAAAAATAGAGAGAGTGATGTCTTAAAATACTCCTCAAGAAAGGGGGAGAGAATGGTGCCTAATGAATAAAGGTAAAGGGAGAGAGTGAAAAGATACCCCAGTAAGGGGGAGTGCTACTTGATGCAGAAGTTTCTTTTGTTGTTAATGGTTTTTAAAATCTAGTGTTATAATCAATGAGAAAGGGGGAGATTGTTGCAAGTATGTTTCACGTGTTGTCATTGATGTCAACAATTGGTCATTGATGTTAATAGTATTGAGATTGTTGGAGTTGTTGGAAATTGTTGCATGTGCAAGATTTTTGGTGTTGCAAATACTATATATATGATGAGAAGGTGTGTGTGGTGTTGTTGATGCAACTAGTTCACTTGGTTTCCAATTGTTTTTGAGAAAATTTGAATAGAAGAGTGTGCATGATGATAGAGGTGTGTTCATTGGTGTGCTTCACATTTCTTCATGGTTGGATATATGATTGTGTAGTTTGAATATGATGATTAGAGGCGTGTTCATTGGTGTGCTTCACATTTCTTCATGGTTGGAGATCTGATTTTGTAGTTTGGATATGATGATTAGAGGTTATATATCCAAGGTTTTAGGTTTTGGATCGTGCGACAATGGAAGATGTGTTTGATAGCATGTTTTCTTGTGAAGAAGGTTGTTTGAGAGAAATGGAATTTCTTTGTATTTCTCTATGTTATTATTTCCTATCTTGTAGATTTGAGAACATGATTTAATATTTTTTGTATCAACCTTCCCTTGAAGTTTTTTGTGTTCATCTATTTTGTAAGTTTGGATTCATAAGTTATGTTTTTTGGTGTTCTCAGTTGCAAGTGGTTGTGGTAGTGTTGTAGAATATTTTGATGATGTTGTAATATTCTTGGATGTTGTTTGGATGATATGAAGTGTTTTCTTATGGTTTGCATGTTGATTTTGAACTTGGAGAAGTGTGTATGTGATCACTTGTTAGTGTTAGTGTAGGTTTGGCTGACCTGGATGCTAGTACTAATTTTAGAAGATTTTTGTTGTTTTTGGAAGCATGGTGAAGCATGTCGATGTATATTTGGGTCCTAGTTAACCCTTGGTGTGGTCTTCCTTCAATTATTTCCACCATGGAGGTGTCTAGGTGTGACCTATTTGGTATTTCATGTTTGAGGTACATATGTTTCATTGATGCTGACCTTAAGGAGTTGTTTGAGGTCACAAATGGTATAAATATAAGGAAAAGGTTGTGTTGAGAAGTGTGGAAAGTGTGAGATGTGAATATGAGCACTATGGTGATCTGAATGTGAGCTTAAATTCTTATGAATCTAGATGTCGTGAGTAGAAGGTGTCTATATTTTTAGTGCTCTTGAAGTTACTAGAGGTAATGAGCCAAAGATTGTGGATGGTGTGGAGTTACGATTGTGGATCTTTTATTTTGATATGAGATAGTGAATCTCTCTCTAAGATTTTTTCTTATTTCTTATTTCTTTTGGATAGTGAATCCTTTGGGCAATGAGCCTTTCTTCTTTTCTAGGTAGCAAGCCTTTGATAGTAATCCTAATTATATTTGATGGTGCTATTCATATATATATGAGCTAATCCTCACTGTGGTTTTTCCCTAATTAGGTTTTTCCATGTAAATATGGTGTTTTATTATGTATGGTGGCATTTTCATTATGGTTTCACATGTTTACATTCTTCTAATACTTAATGAGGGTTAAATTTTAATAAGAGTTTGAAAGTTAATGATGGATTGAATGTTTTAATGTACAACTAATTCACCCCCTCTCTCAGTTGGCTTGTGTATCTAACAAAAAAAACTCACCTCAAGGGTTACACAAAAAAATGAACATCCAAGGGGATGGATAAATGCTCAACTTCATAAGGGTTGAATTGATAACCACGCCTCAGGGGGTGTCAAAAACAACACCACCACTAAAGGGTTATGTCAATAAGTCAAATCTCACAAGTCATCTATGAAGTGGATAGGGGTAATATATGCCCCCCTTAAAATTTCAACATACTTGTTATGTTGGTATTTTGAGGAATAAAAGGGGGTCGTTAAAAATAATACACACCTCAAAATTAGATATCCTTGCCCCCCAAGTGTAGAGACAAGGAAAACCACACAAGAGACCATCGTGTTGCTACCATGAAAAATATGGTTGGCACACTTAATATTGTACCACCATGAATAGCAATGATCAAAGACATAAAGATACAAATGCCACATAGTGAGGAGAAAAACCATAGAATAAAGATCATTATTGTTTTGGTTTCTTATTATTTCTAGTGTTTTATGTGTGAGAAATTGCGTTGTAACTTGGTTGCTATGACACATGATTACTAGTAAGTTGTTTTGTGAAGTTTAGAATGTGGCCATGAGGTTTAGGAGACCATATAATGAGAGGTGAGTTAGGAGTTCCAATAATTAGACTACTTTTAGGAGGTCCAATAAGTAAAGGAGACCTAAATGTAAATTGTGCATTCACATTCATTACCTCAACGGAGTTAACTACTTGTTGATGATCTTCTATCAATGGGGGATATAATGTCACCTTATCATCTTTATCTATGCAATCCATCTTACTATCTTTTGAAATAAATTTATAAATTATTTCATCCTCTTGTGCCACAATGCCTTCCCAAGTAGGAGAGGTATTGGGAGAGAGATAGAAAAGATTCTCATGACACTCAATGATTGGATCTTCTAGCACCAGGATACCTTCTTCCCAAGTATGTGAGATATTAGGAGAAGAATAAACATGATTATCATGATTTTTAGTGATTGCGTTCTCTTGCACCAAGCTAACCTCACACATAGGAGACATAGTGGGAGAGGGATCAATGAAAAATAACAAAAGAGGAGAAATACACTCATTTTCACATGCTTGTAACAAAATTTATTTGAAATGCTTAACAAGATCTGACAATAAAACAAGAACTATGACCACACATGCTTTTTGTAATGAGAACATTGTGTTATGTCCTATGGATCAAGATAGCAATATTTTAGCAAAATCAAACAAGTTGGAAAAAAAATTCCAAAACAGGAACTAGATCTGAACAAAGGAAATACACATAGATCTTCACATAATTTTCTAGCTTGAAGTGACCGAAGAAGGGTGCCTAGGGAACCTATTTATAGCAATTTTTTTTTATAAATTTCAAAATTTGAGAATGATATATAGTGTATTAGGGTCTTGTGTCTCAGAGGTTCAGGCCTAAAAGTCAGCAGATTTTTGAAAATGCACCAAAACCTAATTTTGCTATATGAACCACATACATGCATACAATATTAGATATTTTTAGGACAATTGAATATGTCCAAATGATAATTTATAGAAATTAAATACTTTAATTGATGATTTTTTCCTAAAATACCAAAAATTATACTTTTTTATCTTTTAGAATGAAAATACTATGCAATTTCGTCACTTTTTCAATGTTTTTCACAAAAATATGCATGCATAAATGATCAAATAATTTTGTAATTAATTTTCTCAATGAAAATAATTTAGATCTAAGGCCTAGAAAAGGAAAATCAAATCTAAAAATATTTATAATTTTTTTCAAATTAATTTTCAATTTTTATGATGAAAAACTAATGAAAATGGATAGATTTTTTAAAATAAATGCAAATTATCACCAAGATTTTCAAATAACCCAATTTTTACATTCAATTTTCAAATTTTATGCATTGAAAAATTAGAAAAAATTTAAGTGTAAGATATGGCGAGTTCACTAAAATGTTTTGTTGAAAAAGGGATCCTAGGTCTAATGCATAGATCACTATCATCAATCCTTTTTCAAAGAACATTAGGATGCAAATTGACAAGGATATTAGATTGACTTCCAACCTTGAATATGAGTCAATTATCCTCAGATTCAATCCTTTAATTCCTTAGAAATTTACAAGAATTGATTTGATTTTATTGACTTAATAGAACTATAAGATCTAATCTAAAAATAAAACTTTTATGTAATAGAGAAACTATAAAACCAAATTTCAACAATAGATCTAGAAAGAGTAGAGTATTGTGCATCTTTCATACAAATTTGAGCATGATTTTTTTGGACAAAGGTACCTAGGGCACCTATTTATAGAGAGTTGAAACTGAAATATTCTTTCGCAGTCCTTAGGTCCCTAGTCTAAGGCTTCTTCCTTTCAGATCCCACTATTAGATCTTTGTCGGTTACTGAGACAATTGAGTTTTTGTATCTTGTCAAGTTGTAGGGTTTGAATGAATCAATGGATAAATTATATTCAATCTTCCTCATATCTTCTTCAAATCTGTAACCTGCACATTCAAAGAGAGAGGAAGGGTTGTTCCTTATAGGGGATTGCCTTGGTCAAACCTTGTGTTGGTGTTTACACCTCCACAATGGAAAATTTGATGATAGAGAGCATATCCTTTTGAGGGATATAGGATAAATGATAAATGAATGATGAATCAACAATGGACTGTAATTCACCACTCAAATCTGATTTTCTTGAAGGACTGAAGTCATACACATCCTTTCAAGACTTGATTACAAATTGGATTTTCTTGCTTTGAAGACATACAAGTGTTAGTCCTCATAAACAAAATTTATGCATAAACATGAACAAACTCACATAAAACTTGACATGTTTCTTCGACAATGAAATTCTCAAACAACTCTACTCTTGAATGCTCTTGACTTGATAATAACTATTTGATCACCAATATTTCTAATAATTCCTTGTTCATATTGTTAGTTTTCAAATGATGCAATGACTAGGTATTTATATGCAATTGATCTAATTTCCCACAAATTAAATCTTGATAATCGACATTTGAAATTTAAAATTCAAATAATAAAATTTTGACTCTGACATATTAAAAATTGGAGCCAAAATAGGGGAACAAAGTCACTGAGGCTGCCATTGTCCCAACCTTATTTTGTGGGGTGTAAAGTGTCAAGAGAAAAATATTAAATATTTTCTTTGGTTTTGTACATGTGATTTATTGATAAATGTTCAAAATGGGCCACAAAATGCACAATTTAGAAAATTAGGTATATGTTTAGGTCCATGCACATAGGAGGGAGAAAAATCTAGTGTGAAATTATCAAGGGTGACAATTTACAATGCCACATCCACAAGTTTGGGTTAAATTTTTTTCTTCATGAATCAATGTGTTTACTTTTTATGAGTCATATCGACTTTATGAATTTGTGTGCCTACCTTTGGGTTAAAATCCAACATTTTCATCACTATAAGGGATTTTGGATTTTGGATTTTTAATCAACTTTCACTCCATGTTGCCATTTTTTTTCCATTTGACCATTTTGAGTTTAAATTAACAAGTATTTTGTAGGCTAATCCTCATTTTCTCAACCCCTAGTACTATTTTATGTACTCACCCTTGTGTTGATGCTTCCATTTTCATGCAATGTTTATGATTCTTGATTTAACATATCTACACCTTGTTGTCTTCAATTTTGAATTCTCAAAATTGGACAACCCATATGAAATTTTACCTAAATTTTTTTCATAAATCTCTATGGCACATATTTTGAGGCACCAAAATTCTTCAATTGAATTGTGTAGCAATTGGTCTCCTTCCTATTTTTCCTTGTGCGAAATTTGGGAACATTTCGACATGTTTTTCCCCTTGTTTTGTCCAATTTTGGGATTTTTAATCACCATTGCAAGTAGGGATCTTTATGTGTTAAGGCACATTTTATGAGGTGTTGAGGTTGTAAAACTTTGGATTTCAATTGATGGTTCCCTTGGGTATCCTTTCATCAACTGCCCTTTCCATTTTTGTAAATTTCTGAGTCATTTTTATTGTGTTTTTGGTCAAATTCGGGTTTTTAAGACATCACAGCAAAAATAGGAAGTTTTAAGTCATAAAGCAAAAATTGCTAAAGTGACAAAAAGTTCCGATTTTGCTTTAAGTGAAATTGCTAAAGTTCCTAAAAGTTCCTAAAATTGCTAAAGTGCTAAAAAGTTCCGATTTTGCTTTAAGTGAAATTGCTAAAGTGCCAAAAAGTTCCTATTTTTGCTTAAGTGCCAAAAAGTTCCTATTGTGCTTTAAGTGAAATTGCTAAAGTGCCAAAAAGTTCCTAAAATTGCTAAAGTGCCAAAAAGTTCCGATTTTGCTTTAAGTGAAATTGTTAAAACTCCAAAAAGTTCCTATTTTCACTCATTTGACAAAAGCAAAATTGCTAAAGTGTCAAAAAGTTCCTATTTTGCCTCTTTGTCAAAAATAAAATTGCTAAATGAGCCAAAAGTTCCTATTTTTTCCAAATTGTCAAAAGAAAAGTTGTTGAAAGGCTTAAAAAAACCCGATTTAGTCTCTTTTTGCCATTTATTTTGTTGTTGAGCTTGAAAAACCCGACGCCATGCTTGAAGAGGGTAGTTTGAGTTTGGTTTTGATTCTCTCCCTTCTTTCATGGTGTTTCCATTAATTTCTAACAAAGAAATCAGATTTTCAACTGCAATAAATCAAGTCATTTTTATTTGTTGAGCTTGCACAAGTCATCTAGGGTTTTCATCTCCATTTTTACTTTCAGCTTCTCTTTTCCAAGGTATGTTGTTTGCTTTCCTTTTGTTTTATTTTCTCTTTCCCTTTTATCTAATCACATTTGTGCTTAGTCATTTCTTTTATTTTCTGGTTTTTGTGTTGTTATCTAATGTCCTTTGAGTAGAAACGCATTTTCTTTGTATAGTTTTGCTTCTTGTCAAGTCGTCTTTTCTTCTATTTTTTTGTATGCAAGACTCCATGATTCCCTTACATAAATAAAATCGGTTTCTTCAAACAGCAAATATGAAAAACATTTTTGCCCTTAATCAAATCACGTTTTCACTCAAAGGAATCACGTTTTTTATTTTAAACTTCTTTTGATGCTGATTAATGTCATGTGTATTTGTCATTTTGTGTGAAGTCGTCATTATCTCGAATGCCATGGTGAGACATTTTTGAAAAACATGTTTTTGAGAGCAAATCACAATATCTAAAAAAGACGTCTTGATTAAAAAACGCGTTTTTTATCTTTTCCCTTGCCATTGTCTCACTCGTCTACATTTCTCATTTCCATTCGCCTTCACCAAGTTTGCCTCATTCATTTCATTCATCTCATTTGCCTTCATTTTGATAAATCATCAAATCCTCTTTGCCATTTTCGCAAAAATAATGATTTGTCTTGATTTTGGGTTTTCATAGTTTGATAGCAAAATAGGAATTTTCGACCAAAAGTGCAAGTAGAGGTTTCAAAAAAATAGAACTTGCAATGACCTTTCATTTTTCCTACCTTGCACTTAAAAATTGCAATATGTCCCAAAAATCCCGACTGCACTTAAAACTTGTAGTCAGCCTTCCAAAAGCCGAAATTGAGCTTTGGCCCCACTTTTGCAGCCCCTTTGTCTCATTCTCATTAGTCCTATTTGCACACATGGCCTACCAAATCAATAATATAAGGCATGGGCCTTATTTTTCAAGCAAATTCCAAGGTTGGAGAATGATACAAAGAAAGAACAACAACATGACGAAGCCACACAAGGAGTTGAACAAGTGACATGATTGAGCATGGAATGCTTTCAAGATGGAGATGGAAACATGTTTTCCAAATAGCAGCATGAAGACCCAATCAAGGATGATGTATTTCAAATCGTGTCTTTAGACACTTAGAATAGTTTCAATTATGTACTTGTAATTTGGTTTTGACAAATTACATGTAAAATGGAAAATTTTAATTGCAAATAATCATATCACTTGCAAAGTTGTAAAATGTAATTACATGTAATTACATTACAAGTCAAATTACAATAGGACTTGTAATGTTGAATAAATCAATTGCAATTAGTTAGTGGTTGAGAGAATTTCTCAAGTTTGTTGGGATCCTCCCACCTTTTTCTCAAGGCTTCTCTCCTATAAATACTTGAGGGGGTCTATTGTAATATTTATCTTTTTAGCAAGCAAGAAATCTCTTCAAAATTTTGTACTCATAAAGACTTTGAGCTTTATAGTTATAAGTTGTGAATTTTCAATTAATATCAAGGAGTTGGAATTTTAGACTTTGAGTTGAAGCCCTAATTTGCATCCTTTGTGTTCTTATGTCATTTTGGAGCATTACTTTGTGACTACTTGAAGATTGTGGAATATTGCTAAAGAGAGATTCAATTGAAATATCTGCAGTCTTTGTGCTATAAATGTTGAAGGTTGAATTTGTAGTTAGTATTAGAAATTGAGAAGAATTGCAAGACTTTGTGCTCATAGTAGTTCTCATTTAGAGTAGTTAATAGGTACATCATAGTTGCAGACTTTCTGTTGTTTTATGCTGTATATTATCATTAGGTAATCATTCTAAAAAGGGTAGATAGGATTTCATTCCTCAAGACTTTGCGCTTGTTGGTTGTTTTCCCATCCCGGAGGAAGTGATGGAAGTCTTTGTGCTTTCAGGAAACTTTATTTCTTCTTTCTTGGTTTCACTACATAGTTGTTGTAATAATTTTTCTTAATGTTTGCTATTGCTTTTCTACAAAGAGAAAAGAATATAATCTTTCCTGAAATAAGAGGAATGATTGTTGTCCTACCCATATTAGTTTTGTTTAGTTAAATGGGAGCCTTCCCTTAATTAGGAGAGTTTCATCTCACGTGCTGTGGTTGAAACCACAATTTTTGTATGCTTTCCCAAGTATACAAAATTTTCAACAAACACACCTAACCATAAATCCTTAATTTTAATCAGTTTAAGTATCACATATTTCAGTTTTTTGACTTATTAGTTCCTTATTCTAATAACTTTATTTTTCATCATTCACTCTCATTTTTGTATACTTTTTATTTTTTTGAGGAATTTATTTAATGTCTATCATTCTATTATATAATTATTTTTTTCAACATATCTACATTCTATTTTTTATGTGACTAAATTGATGTTTTTTCTATCTCAAATAATGTATGTTCAATTAAAAATGATAAACAAAAATTGTATATCCAAGACCTTAGAAAACTACTTACATTTTATTGTAGGTTTGATTGTTCAAGAAATCATATTTTTCTAACAACATAGTTACATACTTAAATTCACTAAGGGAAATAAAATCTCATTTTTTGTGTTTGTGGGGATACATTGATTCATATTCTCTCTCCTCATACCAAAAGGTGATCTTGGAGATCAAAAACATCATTCTATCATCTTGTGTTTAGCTTAGAAAGTAAGAGAGTCAAGTGTGTATGCTCCCTCTTCATAGTTCAAGGTGATCTTGGAGATCAAAAGTACTTATTTATTTCCCCTAATGGGCCTACCTTAGATTTCATCACCAAGGGGAGAAATTTTTTAACATAGGTTGTCTTGTCATTGATGTAAAAGGAGTGATGTATAAAGAGGATTAATGATGGTTGAAAAATTAATGTAATAATACTTGAATTATCATTATCGGTGCATTTTGAGAACAAAAAAGTTGACTATTTATAATATTCTTGCAATATCATGCTTGTATCTATTCATGTTGAAAAAAGTAATATAAAAATATGATCTAGAATGTTGGAGGTCAGATGATCAAGGCTAAGAAATTTCTTTGATAATACAATCATGTTACACATTCCTTTTGGATGTGTGTGTTGATCTATAGTTTGAAAGGAGATTTTGGCTACATTTTTTCTATTCTATTCTTGATTTTTTATAAGTTATGTTGAATAGCATACAAAAATATTGAAATAACAAAAGGTTCATAGTGATCATTAGTTAACCAGTTGGTATTCCAAAACTATGTGGAAATGGCCAGTAACATGTTTCATATGAAGATAGCATGGGGAGATAAAATAGGTCCAAGTTAAGTTCCTATGGAACCACACAACATCATGTTCTTTTGGCAACAATATTTTTTATTTTAGGACCTACCCATTACATGTTTCATGAAATTTGAATTTAGGTCCACCTTATGTCATCTTGGTTAATTGTGTACCACTAGGTGACCTGAAATGTGTTGGAGTGAAAATACACTGAGAGCGGGGGGTGGGGGGGTGAATCAGTGTTTATAACTTCTTAAACATTTTAAGCTGAAACTAAAAAGAGCCATACATATGTTCTCAAATTTCAATGATAGTGTCATTCATGTAATCGAATGCAATCATACAAACTGAAATGAGTAATGTAACATTGCATTTTAAAGTTGTAAAGTACTAAAGAAAAAGATTCATAGAGACACAATAGACACAAGATATGCCGAGTGGAAAACCCTCCTGGGGTAGAAAAACCACTCCTGAACCTGCTACCTTTTTCAGGCTTTCATTTCAATAATTTATTTTGACAAAGCCTCAATGGCTGATTTCTGAGCACCAACTCAAGGAGCACCAACCCCTCTGTTTAGAGACACCAATCTCTAGGAGAACCAACCCCTTTCCTAATATTCAATAGAAAAAACAATAGTACAGAGGATCTCTCTGTTTCACTTGATTTCTGTCAAGTGCCTCTTGACAGACAAAACATAGAATTTTCAAGAGTCAGAATTGACTCTTCAGAATTCCATGCATTATCAAATCTCGATGCAACTTGAGGAAAATCCTTTCACGGTTACAATATAGTCTCATCAATCTATTTTTCAATAATACATCTTTTCTTGCGTTACTCATTGTTTGATTTTCAATCTTTTCCCATATAGAAAACTACAAATCTGACTACACATTGTGTTTTTCAATTTTCAGCATCAAATCACAAAATAGACTTTCACATCTCTAAATAGTAATACCCTTGTTTCAAGAGTTTGATTTTTTGTCATGGTAGAACCCTAAACTCACTAGTTTTGGCTTTTACAGAAAAACATCATTACAAATTGGAAGTATTACCACTGTTTTTTGAATTTCACTTTCCAGAAAAAATTATGCAAGGTTATTTTTCAGGTTACATAATAACTGTCAAGTCAGATCTAATGTTGCAAAGTTCACAAAAGAGACATTCCTTCTTTCTATTGAGGATAAAACAAAAATGACCAAGAATAGAAGAGTGACAGAGCATGTCTTCACTAGAAGCCTACACATGCAGTGCTTAAACAATTGCAATGAGAGCACATCATTTAAAAATGAAATTATAACCATTTTCCTTGACTGAACCAGCAATGCAACATAAGTATTTTTAGCAAAATGAAACCTCTTTCAGATTCTACCCACTATAGTGACTGAAAGACTTAATAAAATGAAATCATTGTGAAGTGTGACTGAAATGACTTCACAAGAACCGTTATCCATGAACTCGGATAAGCAAATGCAATTTTCAACAAACTATAATAGCAATGCCCAATAACATAAGATGTTATGATAACTTTTCCAAAATGCTATCAAAGAATAGATTACTAGATCTACAGAGGAGAAGAAAATGGTCACACAACCTTCCAAACTCGTGCCAACACCCAGTGGCTAGAAAGAGTGACATAGGGTGACCATTGTGTTGGACTCCTGACTGCTCCCGATCGCTGTCTAAAAATGCCAGGGATAACAAAAAAAAATGGTCGAGGGCAATGATCCATGGTGGCGACCAGTAGGGTTTCAATCAAAAACATGAAAAGAGTGAAATGACAACAATTTGCCCTAATCTTCCAATGCGAGCAAAATGAATTCCTTTGCAAAATATGATAGCCATTTGGAGTCTGAGAGGAAAAACATTAATCAAACGAAACCGCATAAAACACTTTGAAAAACATGGGTAGATCAATGACATGCGTGTCGAAAGGAGTAGATTTGACATTTGTACCCCTACCGCACAACTGTGGCCACCCTTCGGACTACTTGCAGTACAGTGGTAGCTCCAAGCTAACCACTAGTCATTTCCATAGGTGTTACCATGGTGAGCTACCTAACAGCTCGTGGTACAGCAGTAGCAGTCTTTCCTATCGTTGGCGGTTTCCACCGCGTTACCGCAGCTACACATCTGACAGTCCATGGTATAACGATAACTATCTTGCTTGCTGCCAATGGTTACCACCGCACTATTGCAATTACCTTCCTGACTGCCTGTAGTGTAGCAGTAGCAGTCTTGCTTGCCGCTAGCTACTTCCACTGCACTACCGCGATTACCAACTTAACTGTCAGTGGTAATGCGATAAGCTATATATCGGTTGTCGGCTTTCAAGCCATGTTTATTAATCATGATGTGACCCGATAGAAATATAAAGTGCACTGCAATATAAAGTGCCAAATAATATCCAATAATAATCACCTTATTATACTGAGAAACATGTTGCACCATGTAAACCATTAACAATTTCAAGATGTAAGAGCCTGATCAAGCCATAATTCAACAACCTCAATAAGCATTTGTAATCTACACATGGAGTTAAACGATTAGTGCCACCAAGATAATAAAACCAATGAAGTAAATGTGCCAATCAAAATATGAATCAATTGAGAAGATAACCATCAAGATGCCAGATAATCATAAGATGACATCAAGGACAAAAAAATAACAAGAGGGATTCAACAAAATGATGTTAAGGTAGTATGTTGTATATAATAATCATCTCACTTCACATGATAAGTGAATGAAAAAGTGTGTGTTGATGTAAATTTTCTTGAGAAAGGCTTATTCGAGTTTTGTAATGGGAGTTCCATCTCTCAATCCTTGTGCACCATAATCAGAAGATCATAAGAAGTGTAAGAGATTATCTAAGAGAAACTTAGTTTTCATGTAAGTTGTGTTATCAACATTAAGGTTTGGTAAGCTTTATCTTTGTATTACGATAAGACTGGTGTTCTACTCTTTGAGTTTCTGCTTAGATCTTTGTACACGGGATTGGTGTCTCCAATAGTTTGGTGCCTAGATATATTTTAGGGGATTGGTATCTCTAGTAGGTTGGTGCCTACTTTATGATTGTAACTCATCATTATTTTGTGAGGCTAGATTTGGATAGTAGCTCCAAGTATCTCTTCTCACTATGGTTTTTCCCATTTTAGGTTTCCACACATATCTATTGTTCATCGTGTGAATGTGTGCTTTTATGATTGATTGATTGGTAGTAGCTAGTTTGGTTCATGTTTCATGTTTATATTTACATGTTGAATAAAGACTTTTAAATTTATTTGATCTACTAATTCACTCCCACTCTCAATAGATTGTGTACCCTTCAATTGGTATCGAAGCCAAGTTCCTTGAAGAAGCTTAACAATATAAGGTAGATTCAAGATGACACACCCAATGGCTCAAGAAGGATCATATTCAAATAAGGAATGGCTCTTTGACAGATCCAATGATTCCTTTTGGAGTGTGAAGATGGAAGCATACTTGATGGTTATGAGATTCCTAAAAGTACCCCAAGGGATTCAGCTGGAAAGAAGGCTTACACAAATAATGCTAGGGAAATAAATTCTATTCTATGTGGCTTGTTTAACTCTAAATTTTTTAAGAGCATGCATTGAAGGACATCGAAGGAAGTTTGGACTAAATTGTGTAATATTTATGAAGGAGATGATAAAGTTAAGCAAGAAAAGTTGCAAACCCATCAAGGACAATTTGAAAGCTTGAAAATGAAGGAATAAGAAAATTTTGTTACATTTCTACTCCAGGTTAGTAAGGTTGTCAACTCTATTAAAGTTCTTGGTGAAGAACTAAAAGAAGGGTGAGTGCAGGACCATCGGGGTCCAAAGAGTGGCAATATGACAAAAATTGGTTGAAAACCTCTTTTTTGTCTAAATTTGATGAAATGAAAAGGGTTTATTGAGAAAATTGTCATATTTCCACCAATATAGGATATGCCTTAGTTAGAATTAAATGGATAATTATTATTGATTTTCTAAATGCATTTTCACTAAAGTCTTGATTGATAGGTTGACTGAAGAACATCTATAATTCTTAAACAATTTAACATTTTTTTGAATCTAAAAGATGCAACACATTCTACGCTTCCCATACTATAGGATGAAAAAAAGAAAAAAATGAATTTCATAAATTTTTGACCAAGTTATGGTGGTCAGACAAACAAGTTTTAATATTTTTTATAAAAATAATTAATAAAAAAATTATAACTAATTATTTACATGTAATAAAAATTACAAAAAAAATGTGGCACATCCAGGCATGTGTCCTCTACTTATATTGAAAGTTTCAAAAAAATGTATTTTTTTTCTTGTACTTAGGTTGGTCAGAAATACACCTACTTTTTTATTTTTTCCTAAAAATTTTAGTACTACTACATTGAAATTTCAAATTTTCACCAAATAGATTTACTTTTTTCCAAAAAAAGACTAGTATCTTATAAACTACATTCAATTTGCTAAAAAATTTGTTCTTACATATTTTTCAAATTATGTTAATACCTTATTGAAATTTTTATGTCAATTTTCCTAACTTTGTTTTTTCTGAATTTTTATTGCCACTTGAGGGCCTAGTTTGGGCCCCCATGATCTTGCACTAACCCAAAATATATGATTGTGAAAAAGGTACTCAGATCTCTTCCTAGAAAGTTTGATGCAAAAGTTTCTATTATTGAATAAGCTAAAGATCTAAATACCCTAACTATGGATGAATGACTTGGACTTATGACTACCTATGAGAGGAGAATTGATATTAATAATTTTTTAAAGAAAGAGGTTGCATTCAAAGCATCTAAAAATAAAGTTGATCCAAATTCAAATGATGAATCAAATCTGAAGGAAGAAAATTTTGTCAAGAATTTGTAGAGGGGTTATGGAAAATATATTTAGGTAAGTTGCAAGTTTCAAATATTTTAATTGTGGTGATGTGGGGAATTTTATGGCTGAATTTTCATATAAAGATTCTAACAATATTGAGAAAAATCATGAAAATATATCATTCTTAAAAGGGAATAAAATTTAGAGGAAGAAAAAGAGTTTCTTCATCAATGAGGAAAGCTTGTCAACTAATGATGAGGACCAAGACATCTTCAAAGATGAAAGAGATAAATTTGTATGCATGGCTATGGAGACTACTAAATATGATGCAAATACGAGGGTATGTACAGGATCATGATGGGCCAAAAAGTGGTGATATGTAATTGATATGATGGCCCATGTGGCTGGAGATTTTTTTTTTTACCCAAAATTGATGAAACAAAAAGGGTTTTTAAAGGAGATTCTTAGCTTTCCACCAATATAAATTATACTTTACTTTGAATTTAATAAATAATTATTATTCATTTTCTATTTGAATTACGACTAAATTCTTGATTGATAGGTTGATTGAAAAACATCTATAGCTTTCAAACAATATCATATTTTTTGAATCTGAAACATGCATCGCATTCTATGCTTTGCATATTATAGGATTAAAAAAAAATAATAATTTCATGAAGTTTTGACCAAGTTAAGGTGGTAAGACATACGAGTTTTTATATTTTATAAAATTTGTAATAAAAAAATTATAATTAATTATTTACTTGAAAAAAAATTACAAAAAAATATGCATCACATCCAAACATGAGTCCTCTACTTATATATAAAATATTATAAAAAAATATTATCATTTTATTGTGGTTAGGGTGGTCAGACAGACACCTACTTATTTTTTCTCTGAAATTTAAGTACCTACTACATTGAAATTTCAAATTCTCACCAAATAGATATATTCTTTAAAATAAACCTAGTAGTTTAGAAACTACATTCAATTTGCTATAGATTATATTATTACATATTTTTGAAATAATAAAGATAACTTCTTTAAATTTTTACGTCAAGTTGCCTAGCTTTGATTTTCTGAATTTTCATCGCCACTTAAGGGCCTATTGTTTCCATGATGATCCTGCACATACCCATGAATTTAAAAATTAATGATAATGAGGTAGACCTTGTGGAAGAGTTTCTCTACACTAATATGTAGATTAAGGGATTGAAGAAAATAAATGCTAAGGAATCGAAGGCTAAATTTTTTTTATCTCATAATATTGAGGAGGAGAAGATGATCATTGACATAAAGATTCAAGCAGAAGAAGTAAAGAGGATTGAAGAAGTCTTGGTTGAAAGGTTGTTGTCTAGGGACAAGGATTGTAAAAAGATTGAAGAAAAAATTGTGTCACTAAGGAAAGATCTTGATAAGGAAAATCATTGGCTAAAGATGAGGTTTGGAAAGAGTATTGAAATATTGGAATAGATAATTGAAATCCAGAGTTCACCGCATCAAAACCGATATTGGTTTTGCTAATGAATGGAATAACAAGGTAATTGAGCAGCTTGTAAAGCCTACTAATGTGAATCCAAAAGAGATTGGATCTAGAAGTGCAAATTTTGAACAAAGTGCAGCAATCAATGATAGAAAAGTGTAGAATGATGGTTTCATCCAAGTGCAAAGGAAGAACAAAAGATATGAAAGACAAGATTCAAGAAGACAAGGATATATACTAGGTCTAATCATTCTTTTTCTAGTTATTGTTTTAATTGCAATCAATGTGGTCATAAGGCTATGAATTGTAGAAGGGGTCCAATAAGAATAAATAACCTTATTAGAAGTAATGCATTTGTACCTTTGTACAAAATCAATATTATTTTTCACAAATGTAAAGAATTTTGCACATATTTATAAAAATTGTAGAAGCAATTTTGTGAGTCCTCCTTGACCAAAAACAAAAATAAAGTATGTAAAATGTCAAAAATAATGAATCAGATAAAGTGTGGAAGAAGAAATCCAAGGAGAAAACATTAGAGAAATCTATGGTGGCTCAAACTACCTTACATGCTCAAAAGGAGAGGAATCTATGGATCATTGGCAGTGGATGTTCAAGTCACATGATTGGAGAAAATAGTAAGTTTAAGCATTTCAATAAGTTTTATGGAGGATCTATAACTCTATTTCTAAGAGTACCGATAAGATTACTTTGAGTCTTGATGGTGGTAAGACAAAAACTCATGATGTTCTGTATGTTGAGAGATTGAAACATAATATTTTAAGTGTGAGTCAAATGTGTGGCAAAGGGTACAAGATTTCATTTAGTGCTAAAGGGTACAAAATAAGGAAGGTTGGTATTGGAGAGTTTATTTTGGAAGGATACAAGACTGAGAGTGATATATACCATCTCAATAAGTTGAATGGACAAAACTGCTTTACTATACAAAAAGAAGAAAGTTGTCTCTAACACAAAAGGCTGGGACACATCATTTTTTATGACATTGTGAAGATTAGTACAAAAACAATGGTCAAATACATGTCAAAGATCAAGAAGCCTCAATCTACTACCTACAAACCATTTCATGAGGGAAAACTAGACAAACTAGATTTCCTACTAAGGAATATTCTATAGAAAAGCCATCAGATTTGATCCATACGGATCTATGTGAACTAATGAGGACAAAGAATCTATAATTTGATAGGTATTCCATGATGCTTATTGATGATTACTCTCGAATATTACTTTTTTAAAAGAAAAATCAAAAGCTTTTGAGAAGTTTAAATAATTTTTAAGTCTATGGTTGAAAATAAAACTAGAAAAACTATCAAGCATTTGAGCTCTAACAGAGATGGATAATTCACTTCTAATCAATATGGTGAATTCTATGAGATACATGGTATTTGTAGACAATTTTCTACTTCTAGGACTCTGCAATAGAATGGATTTGCTAAGAAAAAGAACCAGATTGTATAGGAGATGGCTAGAACAATGTTAAGTCAATAAAGTTTACCTAATATATATTGGAGAGAAGTAGTTCAAACCATAATATATATTTCAAAATGGGCTCAAATCAGACCAAGGATTGATAAAACACCATATGAACTATGGAGAGGAAGACCAACTCTAGTTAAATATATCAAGATATTTGGAAGCAAGTGCTATATGTCTAGATATGATGTTCAGGTATTTTTCTTGGTTACTCTATCACAAGTAAGGCATATAGATGTTATAAAAAATATTGAAAACGATTGTTGAAAGTATAAATATAATTATTGATGAGACAATATAGCCTACTGATATTCCAGAAGTGAAAGATGATGAAGAACCAATCTACGGTAATAGTGAAGACTTGAAAGTCGATTATGAGAATATTGTTACAAAGACTCTGACAAGATATGTCCAAAAAAATCATTTTGAAGATTAGATTATTGGAGATAAGAACAGTGGAGTTTAGACCTGAAGAAGGATTGAGAGATCAAATGATTAGGTATAATTTTCATTACTATCAAATATTGAACAAAGATCCTAACAAAAGCAATCAAAGAAAAAGGATGGATAGATGCTATGGAGGAAGAGTTGACTCTGATAAAGAAAAATGAAACTTGGAAACTGGTTCCAAGACCTAAAGGAAAGAATGTTATTGGTACCAAGTGGGTCTTAGAAACACTTTGAATAAATATGGAGAAGTGATTCAAAACAAGGCCAAACATGTGTTTAAAGGATATGTTTAGGTTGAATGAATTGATTTTGAGGAGACATTTTCTCCGTTAGCAAGATTGGAAGCTCAATCAAAATATTTTTGGCCTTATCAACATTTAAGAACTTTGAGGTGTATCAAATGGATGTGAAGTCAACATTTCTAAATGGACACCAAAAGGATTTCAATGTTCAGATAATTTGAATGTTGTGTGTAGACTAAAGAAGACGCTTCATGGAATTAAACAAGATCCTAGAGCATGCTATTCTAGGTTGGATAGGTATCTGCAATAGCAAGGCTTCTAGAGAGGCAGTGCAAGCAGTAATTTATGCATAAAAACAAAAGGTTATGAATTTTTATCTTGTTATTATCTATGTTAATGAAATTATCTTCAAGGCAAAAGCAATGATGAATTATACAAGCAATTTCAAAAAGCAATGTAGAGTGTTTGAAATATCAATGTTTGGTGAATTATCTTTCTTTCTTGGTTTACATATTTCTCAATCAGCCAGAGGAATACTCATCTTAGAACAAGTACATAAAGGAAATGTTAAGTTCAAGATGCAAGAATGCAAAATGGTAAGTACACCTATGGTTATCAGATGCAAACTAGGTAAAGATGATGAATCTACTTCAATAGATCAGACCCTGTATAGATCCATGATTGGTAGTTTGTTTTATGTGACTACATCTAGACTGGATATAGTACAAGCGGTTGTGATGGTGGCTAGATTTTAGGCAGCACCTAAGGAAACTCATGTCAAAGTAGTAAAGAGGATATTCAGATATCTAAAGACTATAATAGATTTTGGTTTGTGGTATCCTAAGAGAGAAAATTTCACTTTGACTGCATATAGAGATGCAGATTGGGTAGGAAGCATAGATGACCAAAAAGTACAAGTGGTGGAAATTTCATTCTGGGTGATGATCTTATATCTTGGCTAAACAAGAAGTAGGATTCGGTATTTATCTATAGGAAAATAAAAATGCATTGCAACAACTTCATGTTGCAATCAAATATTGTGGATGAATTTTTTTTTGAAGGAGGTGAAGATTAAGTTTGATGAACCCATTTCCATCTTGTGTGATCATATCGGTGCTATAAAACAAATCAAAGAATTTGGTGATGCACTCTGTTGGTGTTTTAAAAAAATGCAACCCAGCTAGGCTTTGAAACTCTCTAAGAGTTAGCCAACCTCTATAATAAAGAACCACAAAGGCTAGTGGGCAACTAACGAGATTCAGTCAAAGATTGACATCTCCTACACTTTTGGCTTTGTGAAACCAAGGTGGGTAAATCTAAGTGTGTTCATAAGAATGTTTTATGACTGGTAAGAACACTTCTTACAGATTACAATCCCTACACACGCAATGAGATAGTAATTACTCTGGTATTGGTAGACCAAAGAATAATAACAGTTATCTTAGAGCAATGGGACAAAAGATTTCAATATAAGATATGTATCTCGTAAAGAGAAAGGGTTTAATATTTTGGTTTGTTCAGCTCTTGGACCACCATGCTTAGAAATACAGCCCCGTAGTAATCTTGATGAAAATAGCCAATGCCTCATCCATTGGGCAGGAGTCATACAAAACGTAATCCAGACATTATGGACATATCACCATAATTATTTACATCATGCAAATTTTAGTTTTAAAACAACACTCCTTAGCAAATCCTGAATATATAATCATAAATTTGTAACTCATTTTCAAGCAATTTGATTAACTCATTGAGTTAAAGTGGGAAATGAAGAACACATTCAAATATACCATTGAAGGTGAATGAATATATCATTAATAGGCTCATTCACAACTTACGACATATAATTAGGAGAGCAATTGTTCCAAAAAAGATTATCATTTATTTCTTTAATATCTGTAATTACATCAGCATAGCTTGCTTGCTTCATAGTAATCCTGACCAGAAAAGATATTAACTAAAACCTTCAAGAAAACTACAGTAAACGAACTGACTGTACATATATTCAAAACCACCTGGATCCAAAGTCTAACCTCTAACAATGAGCTATGAAATCTCCTTTATAGATAGGAGAGCAACAAGCATCGGGCTTTATTGTTAATTTCAAAATGAATTTCATTAAAAATGAAATTCGAATTCACATTCCTCATCATTGGAAAACAAAGTGCATGATCCGAGGAATAAAAAAATGGTTACACCCAGTAACCAGCCTGAGAGAAAAATAAAAAAGTGTGTCAGGCACGCGCATGTCCATATCAACAAAAACTAACCATCAGGAAAGCAACACCCACCAGCCACAATCACCACCCATTAGCTATTATTTGTTCAACACATGGCCCCAATACAAGTGACTGCTTTTGGTTCTCACTTCCATATGAAATGA
This sequence comes from Sequoiadendron giganteum, assembly GCA_007115665.2. Classification (NCBI taxonomy): domain Eukaryota; kingdom Viridiplantae; phylum Streptophyta; class Pinopsida; order Cupressales; family Cupressaceae; genus Sequoiadendron; species Sequoiadendron giganteum. The sequence continues at coordinate 766,621,765 of CM021100.1, forward strand.
GACCAGCTTCTTTTTATCCACACCAGCACGAGTTTCAGTAACATGGCATGACGCCATTATAGTTATTGGTGAAACTGCAAGGGCCGCTTCATCCACTCCTACAAGCTCATTCATGGCCACCAAGTAACATTGGTAGTCTGCGTCTGTCTCAGATCCGTTGCCATCATAACCTGAAGAAAGCACAATAGGGGACACGCAAAGCTCATACCTTTTTCCAGTATTTTGAGCAGCAACGTTGGGTGTACCAAGAACAGGTTGCTCCTCCTCAAGCAACGACCTCCTAGCCTTTATTTTGGCACTTCTACACACCATGGATTTGTCCATTGAAGAAAAATAGCTTGCAGAATACAGGAGAAAATCCACCACCTACAAACAAAACAACTCAAAATGCAATGATAACACTAGGTAACTTAGCAAGCATTTATAGAGTGAATTGGTGTGAGGGATATTAATTACTTAAATGAAGTATGAGCATTTGAGTGATTAGTGGTTGATGTAGCCACCACAAAATTATTCTAGGCTCACAAGGAAATGACGTACAACCCATCATTGCACTTACCAAGAGGGCATCGTTCACACACAAGAAAATCATGAGAAGATCCTTTGAAAAACCCACGCCATTAATGAAACAAGTTATAGAGCGCAAAAATTCCTCACATGGATGAACAGTACCCCCTTTGAATTTGAACCATTGATGCAGAATAGACTGAGCAAGTCGGACGACTCAGATCGAGTCAATGAGTGTTGAAAATCCACATCAGCACTTGGGAAAGACCACAGCCAATCACAGTCCACGAAAATAGGAGGTTGCAATCAGGCAACAAGCCCCACCTAACCTTCGTTGCTCCAAGAGCCAAGCCACGTGTCGCCCCTTCGCAAACCTCATGGTACCCTTGGTGCAATTAATCCGATCGTGTGAGGCCTATGAGGGATGGTCATCATTAATCCCTTTTATTAAAATCCCATAGGTAAAAGACGCCTACCTATCAGCGGCGACACATTGGAAAAGGGCCCCATCCCTTTGTACATGACAAATGGTAGTATCTCACATACCCCATACCACTTGAATGACATCGGCAGGAAAACCTGTGAGGTCCACGAGGAATGGTCCAGATCACCTGTGATCAGACGGTTTACCAAGCTGAATGTAAACAAATATATAATAGTGGTAGGGCCGGCCAAAAAATCCTTAGTGACATGAATATTAAAAGCCAAAGTGGCAAATAGGAAACCGGTAGGTCAGGTGAAAAGGGGTCGGTAAGAGCATGAAGGAAAGGCTCAACCGAACAACTTAAGTGACTGGTTACCCTCGGTAGCAAGTCAACGTTGAAATATAATGTGAGGGTTTCAAAAGTTGATAATTTATATTACCATGGGTAATATAAACCCTAAACCCTTAAGCCTCCCTTCTTACAATTTTTTAAAAGTCCCACCAGCAGCTCCGACTGGGGATGTATGCCCCCTGCAGGCATAGCAAGAATCCAGAATCTCTGGCTTTGTAGACCAGATCACTGAATTACACAAGTGCCTTGACGGATATTTCACCATGCCTTGTCAATTGGACTTGTGCATACTAACTTGGTGGCCCCAAGCCACCAAACAAGAAAATCAAAACTTGCCTCTGTCAAAAATAAAATTCTCAGGCACTTGGAGTAAACCAAGTCTACAATCTTTACTTCTTGATGCTTCAAAATTAATGGGGTAATCAATATACTTGGAAGTATCATAATGTTTACTAATACTCCCCTGCACTAATTTAGTCAATGCCCTATACCCAAACTTTAAAAGCAACATATGACCATGATAACATTTCACCTTACTCTACCCCTGGTCATATTTCATCAGATACTTACTCAACTGAGTTGAGAAACAAAAAAATTCATAACTTATCAGGTCTATAACATCATATGCCCGGGAACCATCATCAATTTGTACATCAAACTAAAAATTATCATACAAAACTATGTGTATGTTATCCATACTTCCATTTCTCAACAAAGATGATACATAACTCGAGGAATCCTCACCCTAGAATTTCCCACATAAGCTTGGTTTCCAACACTAGAATTCTATCAATTTGGAATACATTCTGGCATTACAAATGTTGGCTTGATGTTGACACTAGCTACATCATTCTCCAGGGAATGTTGAAACACATTCATCTCAAGCCTCTCAATATACATCTTCCCCTACACTTCTTCATTTATCCTCAAATAAAAACCCTCAAAAACAGAGTCAAATATATCAATCTCAACATGGGCAAAAGAGAAACAACAATATACACTAGCCTCCTTGTTCTTAGTACCACCTGTTGTATGTGTTAATTTATAAGTGAAAATTTCAGCAAAAGCTGAAAACTTTTCACCAACAATATCAATGTCACCTTCATTATAAGCTGAGAACTTTTCATCAACAACATCAATGTCACCTTCATTATAAGCTAACTTTTCACTAGCAATATCAATGTCACCTTCATTATAAGTTGAGAAATTTTCACCAACAATATCAATTTCAGAAGGTAACAACACATCCATCTCAACTTCACATAGGCAGTCAGGGAAATCCATAGTACCAATATATTTATCAATATATTGGTCATCTCCAGTACTATTCTTCTGATCACACACCTTATTGTTCCCTAGTTCCTCAACATTTATACAACAAACTTGTTCCATTGCCAATATACCCAGAATATACTCCAGACATTCATCATTTGAAAATTGTCCTGTTACCTGGAAACAAGTAGAAACATGAGGTGTCATTTTATCATGTAATTCTAGTAAGAGGAGAGTCTCAACTTTGTTCTCAGTAATGCAAACATCACCTCTAAAATCACAATCATTGGTTTGTAATAGGATCTTAGTGACATGAGCATTATACTTCGGATAAGGAACAACAATAGGTGTCTCCCTTAATCTTTCATCCTTTTTCCCCTCAAATTCTTCTGTAGTTATCCAACTTTCTTCAAAAGGGCAAGCATTATCTTCATTTTGTGTAGATAGATTTTTGGCTGATTCTACAATTTCTATCCATTTAAGGACTTGGGCCAAGTTAGTAGGTTTCAATTCTTCTAGCAAAGCACTTAGCCCTGGTTCATAAAGTTCACAAAACAAATCAATGCATTCATAGTCATTAGGTCTAAGACCTCTAGGAATTTGTATTAAGGCTTCTAAAAATCTTAAGAAAAACTCATATGGTGATTCTTCCTCTTGCCTTTTCATTTCATACAATTCTGGCACAAAAGAAGTTTGATCATCACTATTCAACTTGGACTGGCCATCAGCTTGGATCTCATCACCGTCGGGTTATAATGGTGGAGATATGGCATTTTTTAAAGCATTCTTATTATCATGAAGCTTATGAGCAGCCAACACTGAAATTTTAGCAATATTAGTTAAAACAGGGTAATCAATACTTGCAGCCAGATACCCTTTCATCATTGAATATTTCAAGTTGTTTTCAATCTCCATAGCCATGTGATATGCTTTATACAGGGTTGTAGGTTCTTTATCCCTAAATAAATAACCCATCCTTTTATCAAATGTACCAAGATACACAACCAAGCATTCAACTTCATTTGGTCTGACCTCTCTAGGGATTTCTCTTAAAACTCTTGAAAATCTGAGATTTAAATATGGGAATAACTCATCTTCCTTCATGTGGATACCCATAAAACCCTTTCTTAATACATTGGGATTGACTCTTTCACCAAATTTTTCAATAAAAACTATCACCAACTGATTCCATGAGTTAACAGAATAGGCGGGTAAATATGAAAACCAATCCCTGGCATCACCCCCCAAGGATTGTACAAACAACTTCATAGCAACATCCTCATGACTAATTTCATAATCTCCCATGACATATATAAAGTCCTGTAGATGCCTAGAGGTGGATCCGATACTTTTCCCTGTGTATTTAGGCAAATACTTCCTAATCTTCTTAGGAATTAGATTAGGGTAACCACTGATATCACTAAAAATAAAAGGCATATACCTTTGAGTTGCAAAACACCCTGAAGGGCTTAATGCAACTTGTTCTCTTTGCATATTTATGTCTGACTTTACATATGGGAAATCACTTATACCCATTTAAAATTCATCAAAATAGTACATGTCTATCAAACATATCATTAACCATCTCAACCATGATTCCATTAGTGACTGAAATTATTATTCCTTGCTTTCAGAGATATGACGCAACATAAACATTATTTCATAAGTCCTTTTACATGTTGCATCATCAGAAGTATGGAAAATCTAATCATTGTTCCTTTCTTGATGCTAGACATCTAATTTGGAACCATTTTCATCCTTAATTACAAACACCCATCACAATTAGAATAGTGAATTATTTAGATTTAATAAAATACCTAGTAATTTTGGCAACAGTTATTAATCTTTTCCTTTATATATCGACTGGTTCTTCAAACAGAGTCACCACCTCTTCAATAGAGGACTGAATTTCAACAAAAATATGAAGTTCCTTCTCAAAACTTGTTAGATTTTGGGTCTTTGTCCACAACAGAGTCATACCTAAAACATTATGACACCATGTCGCTACCAATTTCTTTCAAAACCACAATCCGTCACCATCCAAACTTAACATTCAGCTCCACTTAGAAAAATGATTTTGGATAGCCGCCTCCAACTGTTGTCGTTTCTCTTTTCTCTTTTTCCTTTAAATTTCTCTGAATTTCTCCCCAATAAAACAACCATTCAACTAATGACTCAAGCAGAGAACCTATTTCATTTAGTTCAATCTTTACATCAGTTATTCAAATGAAATTTATAACAGGATTGTCTATACCTAGAACTCCTAAATCCTTTGCCAATGGGATACCACATATCATAGGATTTTAAGGTTCATTTCAACAACCTCTTCCTTCTAGGGTTGAAAATGTTCACTATGTAAATTCAGAATGGAAAATCATTTGACTCTATGTAATTACTCTTAAGAACACCGTCTACAACCAAACGTTTGAATTTGTTCCCTAGTAGAGTTGCCATTTTGTTGGTTTTTTTAAAAAGTGCAACCCAGCTAGGCTTTGAAACTCTCTAAGAGGTAGCCAACCTCTAGATAATAAAGAACCACAAAGTCTAGTGGCCAACTAACGAGATTCAGTTAAAGACTGACATCCCCTACACTTTTGGCTCTGTGAAACCAAGGTGGGTAAACCTAATTGTGTTCATAAGAATGTTTTATGACTGGTAAGAACACTTCTTCTTACAGATTGTAGTCCCTACACATGCAATGAGATAGTAATTACTTTGGTATTGGAAAACCAAAGAATAATAATAGTTATCTTAGAGCAACAAGACTGAAGATTTCAATATAAGATATGCATCTTGTAAAGAGAAAGGGTTTAATATTTTGGTTTGTTCAGCTCTTGGACCACCATGCTTAGAAATACAGCCCCGTAGTAATCCTGAAGAAAATAGCCAATGCCTCATCCATTGGGTAGGAGTCATACAAAACATAATCCAGAAATTATGGACATATCACCATAATGATTTACATCATGCGAATTTTAGTTTTAAAGCAACACTCCTTAACAAATCCTGAATATATAATCATAAATCTGTAACTCATTTTCAAGCAATTTGATTAACTCATTGAGTTAAAGTAGGGAAATGAAGAACACATTCAAATATACCATTGAAGGTGAATGAATATATCATTAATAGGCTCATTCACAACTTATGACATACAATTAGCAGAGCAATTGTTCCAAAAAATATTATCATTTATTGCTTTAATATTTGTAATTACATCAGCATAGCTTGCTTGCTTCATAATAACCATGACCAGAAAAGATATTAACTAAAACCTTCAAGAAAACTACAGTAAAAGAACTAACTGTACATATATTCAAAACCCCCTGGATCCAAAGTTTGACCTCTAACAATGACCCGTGAAATATTCTTCATAGATAGGAGAGCAACACCATCGGGCTACATTGTTAATTTCAAAATGAATTTCATTAAAAATGAAATTCGAATTCACATTCCTCATCATTGGAAAACAAAGTGCACGATCCGAGGAATCAAAAAATGGTTACACCTAGTAACCAACCGGAGAGAAAAACAAAAAAGCATGCCAGGCACACGCACATCCATATCAACGAAAACTAACCACTGGGAAAGCAACACCCACCAGCCACAATCACCACCCATTAGCTATTATTTGTTCAACACACAGCCCTGGTACAGGTGACAGCTTCTGGTTCTCACTTCCATATGAAACGAGACCAGCTTCTTTTTATCCACACCAGCACGAGTTTCAGTAACACGACATGACGCCATTGTAGTTATTGGTGAAACTACAAGGACCTCTTCATCCACCCACACAAGCTCAATCATGGCCGCCAAATAACATTGGAAGTCTGAGTCCATCTTAGACCCGTTGCCATAAGAACCTGAAGAAAGCACTACAGGGGACACGCAACGCTCAGGCCTTTTTCCAGTATTTTGAGCAGAAATGTCGGGTGTAACGGCAACAGGTTGCTCCTCCTCAAGCAATGACCTCCTGGTTTTTACTCTAGCACTTATGTGCACTGCATATTTGTCCATTGAAGAAAAATAGCTCGCAAAGTATAGGAGAAAATCCACCACCTGCAAACAAAACAACTCAAAATGCAATGATAACACTAGGTAACTTAGCAAGCATTTATAAAGTGAATTGATGCAAGGGATATTAATTGCTTAAATGAAGTATGAGCATTTGAGCGATTAGTGGCTGATGTTGAGCGATTAGTGGCTGATGCAGTCACCACAAAAGTATTCCAAGCTCATGAGGAAATGGCGTACAACCCATCATTACACTTAATAGGAGGGCATCGTTCGCACACAAGAAAATCAGGAGAAGATCCTTTGAAAAACCCGCACCATTAATGAAACAAGTTACAGAGCACAAAAATTCCTCACACGAATGAAAAATACCCCTTTGAATTTGAACCATTGATGTGGAATAGCCCTGGCAAGTCGGACGACTCAGATCGAGTCAATGAGTGTTGAAAATCCACATCAGTGCCTGGGAAAGACCACAACCAATCACAGTCCATGAAAATAGGAGGTTGCAATTAGGTAGCAGGCCCCACCTAGCCTCCGTTGCTCCAAGAGCCAAGCCACATGTCACCCCTTCGCAAACCTCACAATACCCCAGGGGGAATTAATCTGATCGTGTGAGGCCTGCATGAGACGGTCATCATTAATCCCTTTTATTAAAATCCCATAGGTAAAAGACGCCCACCTATCATCGGCGGTGCATTGGGAAAGGGCCCCATCCCTTTGTACATGACAAATGGCAGTATTTCGCATACCTGGCGCCACCTGAATGACATCAGCAGGAAAACCTACGAGGTCTGTGAGGAACAGTCCAGATCACCTATGATCAGACGGTTTACCAAGCTAAATGTAAATAGATATATAATAGTGGTGGGGCCAGCCGAAAAATCCTCAATGACACGAATATTAAAAGCCAAATTGGCAGATAGGAAACCGATAGGTCAGGTGAAAAGGGGCCGGTAAGAGCATGAAGGAAAGGCTCGACCGGACAACTTAAGTGACTGGTTACCCTTGGTAACAAGTCAACGTTGAAATATAACATGAGGGTTTCAAAAGTTGATAATTTATATTACCATGGGTAATATAAACCCTAAACCCTTAAGCCTCCCTTCTTACAAATTTTTAAAAGTTCCACCACACTCAAGGACAAAGAATATTACAATTAAGTATCATTTCTTGTGAGAGAAGGTTGCTAAGAAAGAAGTGAAGCTTGAATATGTTGAAAAGAATGAGCAAGTAGCAAACATTTTCACAAAACTTCTTCCTAAGGAGACCTTCATGTATCTCTGGTAGAAGTTGGGAGTTTTTGCTCCCTCCTCTTGAATCAAGAGGAAAATATAGGTTGAGGGGGAGTGTTCACTCCCTATCATAAAAAGGCTTGGTGGTCTTGTGGAGTATTTCAAGAGAAATTTTGTTGCAAGGTGTCACCCTTGGTCTCTTCGACATGGTCCAGCACAATGCTCAAGCTTTGTGACATGGTTTAACCACCTCCTATGGATCTTGGATCTTGTATAAATCCAACGGTTGCATTGGGCACTAACAAGTTGATCTTTGGTGCAACGACAATAGTCTTTGCAACAATTGGTATCATAGCCAAGGTCACAGGTTTGAACCCCTTGCTTGCGCTAGGGGGGATTGTTGCAAGGTGTCACCCTTGGTCTCCTTGGCATGGTCCAATGCAACGCTCGAGCTTCGTGACATGGTTTAACCACCTCCTATGGATCTTGGATCTTTTTATAAATCCAACGATTGTATCGAGCATTAATAGGTCGATCTTTTGGTGCAATGGCAGTCATCTTTGCAACAAATGTGGTATGGTATAGGTTGAGGAGGAGCGATAACTCCCTGCCACAAGAATGATTGGTGGTCTTGTGCAGTGTTTCAGAAGCAGTGTAGTATAGACTCATGGGGAGTCTATTCAAGAAAGAAGTTTATGGATTGTGTAGAGATAAATGGATCTTTTCCATTTATGTCAAAAGGGGAGAAATTGGTCTCAAAATGCTAAATCATATAAGGGGTCAAGTGATGTGGTTTCATATTTGATTTATCTTTGTGTGTGGCCAAGATTTCGTTGTTTTCCATCAATGACAAAGGGGGAGATTGTTGAACATAGGCTGTCATTGATGTCAAAGGAGTTCATTGATGTTAAAGGAGTGATGTCTAAGGAGTAATGCTAGTTGAACAATGAATGTAATACTAATTGAATTATTATTATCAGTGCATTTTGAGAATAATGCAGTTGATTGCTTACAACATGCTTGCAATATCATGCTTGCATCTATTCATGTTGATAAAAGTAATTTGTAAGTCTAATTCGAAATGTTAGAGGTCAATTAATCAAGGTAGAGAGATTTATCTGACAATACAGTCATGTTCCACATTCCCTTCTAGATGTGTGTGTTTCTCTACAGTTTGAAAGTAGAGTTTTCCTACACTTGTTGTATCCTACTCTTGAGTTTTTGAAAGTTATGTTTAGCATGCAAAAAGATTGAAATAACAAAAGGTTCACCGTACTCATCAGCTAACTAGTTGGTGTTTTAGAACTGTGCAACAATGGCCCTAGTAGTGTGTTTTATTTGAAGATAGCATGGGGAGCTAAATTAGGTCCAAGCTAAGGTTCTTGTGGAAGTACAAGGTAAGTGCACCAATCTGTGACACAATTTTGGCTCTTAAGATGCCACTTTTTTTTTTTTTTTCTGAAATCAACAAAATCTAATTTGCACGAGAAAATGAAGATAGTTATGCTCAAAATTTCAAGATGCGGCAAGAACAAAAGTTGGAGTGCTCTGAGTCTAGTTTCTAAGCTAAAATTTTTTTTAAAAATTGATGAAGATTAAGGGTCTCAAAAAGGTGGGGGCAAAATAGGTCCTATTTTTATAAAAAATAAATAGCATAGCGCCTGAGGGCTCCCCCCTTTTTGATTAACTTTTTTTTAGAATTTCAAAAATCCCAATAGTGAGAAATTAGCTAACATCATGGAGTTTATCCTCGTTCTTTCGGATAATTTTTTTAATCAATATATAATATTTTATGAATTTTCAAAGTGGACACATCTTGAAAAGCTGAAATTTGAGCGTGCTCCCCCCCAAATTTTTTGCAAACTAATTGAAAATTGATTTTTCTTTTTTCATCATGTGTAGAATGGAGTCTAGTTTCAAAAAATTTAATTTGTTTCATGTTTCGATGAATGAGTAAAAATCTATCGTAAACCTAGCACATGTTGGTTTTTGACCAAAAACGAAGGCATTTTCAATAGAAGCCATGGATCAAAACCTTAACTAAATCAAAATAAAAAAAGAATTATATATTTAGATAGCTAAGTGAGAGGTTAACACTATCACGGTTTTTTTATAGACTTGCATTGAAAGATATGCAAATGAGATGGGGAGCATGAACGAAAATATGAACAAATTTTGCACCCTTTCAAAAAATCACGTCATTTTCATGAAATGGTTGTCCAAACCTTTGGGTCGGATGCCCAATGCAAAATCCAACCCATAGGGTTGGTATTTCCCAATGCAACTTATTTTGGCGCACTTCAAATGGGCTACTTCATTTGGCCTGCGCCAAATTTGGTGAGCGCCAAATGTCATTCATGGCTTTTGGAATGCATTTTTGTAAACTCTTTGATTTTCTCTTTCTGTGGCAGGGAAACTATATACATGAAATGAACATTTAAGTATAAGTTTACATTTACATATGGACATTTAATTTCTTATACTTTAAGTTATATTTCATGTGTATATAGGCAGGATGTTTGAGAGTGGTTTCAGATCTCTAGGAGTTATAATGAAAATTCTAGTTTTTGGAAGATCTTAAAAATTTTAGACTTAGTCAAATTTCAATAATCAACATGTCAAATTTCAATAATCAGGAGGTCAAATTTTAGTACTCAGGAGGTCAAATTTCATCTCTTATTCTCTAGACCTATCTCTCTCACTATCTCTATCCCTTTATCTAACAATATCTTCCTTGAGCTCAAGAACTATGTCTCTACATGTCCATCTCTCTCTCCTTCCCTCCCTCCCTCTCTAATTTTCTCTATCTCCCCCTCTCTCTCCTTCCCTTTCTACTTCTCACTATCTCACCTCTCTTTCTCCCCCCCTCTCTCTCTCCCTCTCTCTTCCTTTCACCCACCTTTTCTCTCTACTACTCACTATCTAACCTATCCCTCTATACATATTTCTCTCTCCCCCCTCCTTCCCTCTCAATCTCTCCACCTTCCTCCTTATCTCTGCACTTTTCAGTTCCATCACACATCTCTATCACCTATCTC